>PVIY010050637.1:0-16085 GCA_004026745.1 Myrmecophaga tridactyla
TTGAAGTCTCCTAGTTTACTTTTATTATGTCACTTCTTCCTTTCTTCTTGAGTTCACTGTCTTCTGAAAGATACAGGTCAGCACACCATCTAATGAACTTCAGGGCACAAAATATGAATGTAAAACAGATATTTTAATTGATCTAAACTTCCTATAATATTATTTTATTCCATTAAAATTCCAGCAAATCTCAGTTGAAGTAACATAGTCTGACCAATGAATTTAATTTTTGTTTACAAATTGTAAATAGTCTTAATCCTCCAAGATATTATTTATTAAGTAGGAAATTTGAACGAAGGATCCAATCAGCTAAATGAATGACTCTGTTTAAGTAAGAGACACATGGTATTTATTATTTTAATTGAATTTTCAGCAAATAATTATCATATACTACGTGTCAAATATTTGCTAAGCCACTGAAGTTGTATTGGTAATAAGATAAATCTCATTCTTTTAGAAATTTTGTAATCAGAAAGAAAATTAAGCAAGACAAGTGATACTTTGAGATAATTCCCATAATATGGTAACTAGAATGTATTATGTGACTAGATAAATTAATCTTGTAGGATTCCTGAAAAATTGTTAATATCCTACATGAGACGATGTATTGTAAAAGAGTTTCTTCTTTAGTAATAAGTTCTGAGAATAGATTTATTTCCCTATCTGGGAGATGGTAGCAAGCGTAGAGCATTTCTTAACTTCCTATTGTCTAAAGAGTCTCTCTGACATGTGGGTAAATTGGATAAAAGCTATAAATCACCTTACATCATCTGATTGCCACCATAAATAATAGTAGTAGTTCTTAAAGAAACAGCAAAGTTGAATTAAACTTGGGAGATTGAATAAAAGGTTCTTCTCCAACCCTCTTAAAATATACATTTAAAGATTTTAAAAAAACAATATAAAAGTTTAAAGAGAATGGAAGAGTAGACAAAAGCAGACCTGCAAGTGTCCATGTGGAAAATAGAAGCACAAGGAAAGCAAAACTGAATTTCCCAAGTGATGGAAGATATAAACATTTCAGAATCCCTCTGTTAAAGTCTCAAGTACTGGGCTCAAGGAATTTCTGAAGAGAGGTAGAGCAAATTGGTATGAAAACCAACTTTTTAAAGCAGAAAGGATGGGAAGTGTGAGTAATGAAGAGTTGTTCTTTCCTCCAGGAATTTAGCCATGCTATTATACCTTTTCTAACCTCAAAAAAGATTGAACTAAAGACTTATTTCTTAAAGAACTAATCCTAGAGGCTCTGGAATTGGGAACAATTGGCCATCTGAGAGGAGAGTTTACAAAATTTTCTGGCTTAAAAGTTGAAGTCTATATAATGGATGGTGATACATATTCCATCCCCTTTAGGCTCTGAAGAGCTGGCAACTTATTTATAAATCCAAAGGGAAGAGTTTACAATGTTAGCACTTGTAGAAAATGATAGACTCCAAAGAACAGATTTAGAGATGTGGGCTTCTGAGTCCCATCATGAGACATGATTACCTAAACAATCACCAAATAGTGAAACTCACAAACATTAAAGCAGCACCTGTTTTTCCCAATCACTTTTTTACTGCTTTGTTCTTATACAAGAACTGAAAACTAAAAATCACTATATATTTCAGGTAAGCCACTATCATGAATGACAGAATCTAAAATATAATAAATAAATAAAGATCAGAAGAGAAGGGGAAAAAGCTTGTTATCAAAGAAAATTTCAGAGAAGCAACAAAAATCCAACTGTAGTGGTTTGAAGCCATATGCACCCCAGAAACACATGTTCTTAATCAAATCCATTCCTGTGGGTCTGAACCTAGTATAAATGGGATTTTTTGATGAGGCTACTTCAGTTACAGTATGACCCACCTCATTCAGGATGGATATTAATCCTATCTACTGGAGTCCTTTATAAGGTAAGTGAATACAGGGAAGAAAAAAACAAAACAAGAAAGCTATTGAAGGAAGAAGCTGAAATAAAAGAAACTCAGGAAGAGAAGACAGAGACCCAGAGATGCTGCCAAGTACCTTGCCATGTCACAGAGAAGCCAATGATTGTCAGCAGCCAGGCTTTGGGAAGAAAGCATCAGCTTAATGAGACTGATTTAGACATTTTCCTGTGCTCTAATCATAAGTGAATACATTCTTCTTGTTAAGTGGAATCATTTCATGGTATTTGCTTGGAGCAACCTAGGAAAATAAAATAAAAACACAGTAATACATTTGACTAAATAATGCAATGCATTGATTAAATAAAAATTGAAGGCTATAAATAAAAATAATTCTCAGAAATCAAATTGTTCTAGGAAAATTGTTTTTAAATGTCGCTTTATTTTTAATGAATGAGAATTGAATAGTCCATACCAAAATTCTGCTCCAATTAAGCAATTGATACAAAAGACTAGCACTGATATGAAAAAAAAACTGCCTTTACTATTTGTAATTCTGATATTGAAGATTTCAACTTATATGTATTGGCAAATTAACTTTATAATGCTAAACTCCAATTATTCACCTTATCATGGGCAGTTCTGTAGGCTTTCCTACCCAATGACGGCTGAGTCTTGCATAAAAACATTTATTGTATGGAGGAACAAAACATAGAAAATGCTCTGTTCTCTTAAGGAAGCTAACTGTCAAGATAAAAGGGGGAAAGAGAATGGTGAGTTTATTCTTCCAAATCAGATTAAAGGACTCTTACTGCCCTGGTTGAGAAGGATGCAGTGGGTCAAAAAGGGTCCAGGAGGCAGAGGCTAGTGAATATCTCTGCATGAAGGAAAATCACCAACCACTCCTTTATGCATTTACCTGGGACCTAGGTGGGCAATACATCATTTGACTACAGATCGCTCTGGCATTCAACAGATGAATTAATATCAAGCCAAAGGTTTACTCCATGTTGCATTTCTCACTATACATTTTGTGCAGATACATTCAGCAGCATGCACTTTAAGAAGTTGTGCAAAAAATTTAAATGACTTTATAAAGGCTCTGCAATAATAAACTGCTAATATAAAGATGCCACAAGTTTGAATATAATCCATGCCCCATTATAAATTCATATGGAAACATGAAGTCCCAGATTAAATTCCATGGCAAGTTAAAATCCAAAGTTGCCAGAATTCTAAAGATCACAATCTAATTATTGCCCTGATTATTTAAAAGACACATGAAATTAAGGGTCCAAATTATTCTCCCCATCCATTCCTTGGTTCTGTCTCAGCCTGAGTGTGTGATTACCACAAGTGTGGAAGTGGTTCTTCCACAGCCTTAGTATTTAAATCTTTATGTTGCTCATGTTTTAAAATCCAAAGTTACTTGGACAGAAAAGCCTAACACAGCACTCACCAAATAGCACATACCAAATTTAGAAAACAAGCCAATATACAGAACTTAAAAGTTATTTCCAGCAGTAATTATATAGTCCAAAAAGGTAGTACTTCATATAGTTTATGAGTCCAAAGCATAGACTCAGTTTTATCTGAGCAAAGCCAACTTCTGATTGTTAGCTTGCCAAGAAGGTCAGCACTCCATGTCAAATGACCAGATTCCATTTACTGACAACTAATTGGGAGATATTCCCTAGTAAGAAGTCAAATTTAACACTGTAAATACTAAAAGTGGGGCGGGCAATGTGGGTTGGTAGTGGATCTATTCATCCCTAAGTATCAAGACTTATTGAAGGAGCTTTTCCTTATTCTCCATCTGTTATGTTCAAAATCTTTTAATTTCCCTTCTCATTTGAGCCTTATATGTAAGCCCATCCTATTGCTATATCGAATTTAGCTCTGTCTAGTGACATACCTTCCTGTATATAACTTGATTTGGCATTTTTAGTTCTGGTACAAAATGGCTGTAATCAATATTTAATACAGGACCAGAGTTTCTGTCCTATTTGTGTTCTATTTTTCATTCATTTAACATGGGTCCTCTAGTTTTTTTTTGCATTATACTCAAAATTTCAGGTTGTAAAAATTCCAGAAATTTCTTAAGGTTAAACTCCAAATTCTAGAAATTTGTCAGGCATATACTCATGTGGCACAGGTTTTGCTGCTGCGCCTGCTTCTACATTAGTTGTGTCACTTTAAGTCTTATCATTAATTGAGTATTTGAATATTTTTCAATATTTGGACATTGTATTAGTTAGGGTTCTCTAGAGAAACAGAATCAACAGGAAACACTCACAAAAATAAAATTTATATAAGTGTCTCACATGACCGCGGGAATGCAGAGTCCAAAATCTGCAGGGCAGGCTGTGAAGCCGACGACGCCAATGGAGAGTCTGGACGAACTCCACAGGAGAGGTTCACCAGCTGAAGCAGGAATAGCCCCTTTCTCTTCTGAATTCTCCTTAAAAGGTTTCCCGTGATTAGATTAAGCATCACTCATTGCAGAAGATACTCCCCTTTGGCTGATTACAAATGGAATCAGCTGTGGATGCAGCTGATGTGATCATGATCTAATTCTATGAAATGTCCTCATTGCAACAGACAGCCAGCACTTGCCCAACCAGACAAACAGGTACCACCACTTGGCCAAGTTGGCACATGTCCCTGACCATGACAGTCCACCCTTTGTCAACTTGGCAGCTATATATATTACCTTAAACCATACCCAATTTCCAAATAAAAACAATAAAACATCCATTTTTTCTTTTACCTGACAATACTCAACTGTCCTGCATATAACTGGAAACACATTAAACCTCTCCAGAATAGAGCAAAAATCCTTGGGCAACATTCATTCTTAAACTTGATATCCTCCAACTTAAATAGTATAACATGAACAAAATAGCATTACAGTCCTCGTTTCTGTAACTGATCATGTGGTCGAAGTTCATATTTATCACTACCTTCTTCCACTACTCATTCCTTGTTCCCTTTACCCTCAGCAAGCACTTCAGCTGGCCATGGTTCTTTGCCTGGTGGGGCGACCCAAACCTTCATTCCTGAAGTTTCAGAGCCATTGTTAGTCCTGCCTGGATTGGGTTGTTGCAGTTTTCCATTGATTTTAATCACAGGGCATGGTAGTACTAAAAGACACCCTAAGGGATCTCCTATATTCCAAGAAAACTCTTCTTTACCTCCATTATACAGTTGCAGTCCTACTTCTTCCTGATAGTCAGGGTCAATTACTCAAGACAATAATGTAATCCTCTCCTTGGCTTATTGATCCAGATGCATAAGTAGCCCAAAGTGACCAGGTGGCAGTCTTAGATTCCAATTAAATAGAATCATTGTGGTTTCTCCTGGTGGAAGCACTCCCCATTTTGGAACTAAAACCTGTAGTCCAGCAGAGCTAAGGGTCACAGGGACAGGAAGCAAAAATTTTCCTAGTGGATCACTAGAGATAATAGTGAGTGGTAACACTCCCATTTCCATCCCTTGGTATCTGGACCCATGGATCCAGGCTATGGGAGAAACATCATCATATAGCAGATGCTGATTCAGAGCATATACAGCTTCCTGGAGAACATTACCCCAGCCTTTCAAGGTATTGCCACCTAGTTGGCACCATAATTGAGTTTTCAAAAGGCCATTCCACCATTCTATCAATCCAGCTGCTTCTGGATGATGGGGAACATGGTAAGACCAGAGAATTTCATGAGCATTTGCCCATTCCTGCAGTTCATTTGCTGTGAAGTGTGTTCCTTGATCCGAAGCAATGCTATGTGGAATACCATTATAATGGATAAGGCATTCTGTAAGCCCACGGATGGTAATTTTGGCAAAAGCATTGCATGCAAGGAAAACAAACCCATATCCAGAGTATGTGTCTGTTCCAGTTAGAACAAATCACTGCCACTTCCATGAAGGGAGTGGTCCAATGTAATCAACCTGCCACCATGTAGTTGGTTGGTCACCTTGGGAAATGGTGCTATATTGGGGGCTGAGTGTGGGTCTGTGCTGCTGACAGATTGGGCACTCAGCAGTGACTGTAGCCAGGTCAGCCTTGGTGAGTGGAAGTCCATGTTGCTGAGCCCATGCATAATCTCCATCCCTACCACCATGACCACTTTGTTCATGAGCCCACTGGACAATGACAGGAGTTGCTGGAGAAAGAGACTGACTGGTATCCACAGGACGGATTATCTTATCCACTTGATTATTAAAATCTTCCTCTGCTGAAGTCACCCTTTGGTGTGCATTCACATGAGACACAAATATTTTCAAGTTTTTAGCTCACTCAGAAAGGTCTATCCACATACTTCTTCCCCAGAACACTTTGTCACCAATTTTCCAATTATGGTCTTTCCAAGTCCCTGACCATCCAGCCAAACCATTAGCAACAGCCTGTGAGTCAGTATACAAATGCACCTCTGGCCAGTTTTCCTTCAAGAAAAATGAACAACCAGGTGCACTGCTCAAAGTTCTGCCCACTGGAAGGATTTCCCCTCACCACTGTCCTTCAAGGACACCCCAGAAAGGGGTTGTAATGCTGCAGCTGTCCACTTTTGGGTGGTACATGCATATTGTGCTGAACCATATGTAAACCAGGCCTGAGTTTTCTCTTCCTTAGTCAACTCACTATAAGGAACTCCCCAAGAGGCCATAGCTCTGGTCTGGGAAAGAGAAGGTAATGTGGCAGAGGTGGAGACCATGGGTATTTGGGCCACTTCTTCATGTAACTTACTTGTGCCTTCAGGACCTGCTCTGGCTCTATATCGTATATACCATTTCCATTTTACAATAGAGTGCTGCTGCACATGCCCAACTGTATGGCTTGGTGGGTCAGACAACACCCAGCTCACAATAGGCAACTCAGGTCTCCTGGTAACTTGGTGGCCCAAGGTTAAATGTTCAGTCTCCACTAAGGCCCAGTAGCAGGCCAAAAGCTGTTTCTCAAAAGGAGAGTAGTTATCTGCAGCAGATGGTAAGGCTTTGCTCCAAAATCCTAAGGGTCTGCATTGTGATTCTCCTAAAGGGGCCTGCCAAAGACTCCAGATAGAATCTCTATTTGCCACTGACACTTCCAGCACCATTGGATCTGCTGGATCATATGGCCCAAGTGGCAGGGCAGCTTGTACAGCAGCCTGGACCTGTCACAGAGCCTTCTCTTGTTCAGGTCCCCACTCAAAATTGGTAGCTTTTCTGGTCACTTGATAAATGGGCCAGAGTAGCACGCCCAAATGAGGAATATGTTGTTGCCAAAATCCAAAAAGACCAACTAGGTATTGTGCCTCTTTTTTGGTAGTAGGAGGGGCCAGATGCCGCAACTTATCCTTCACCTTAGAAGGGATATCTTGACATGCCCACACCACTGGACACCTAGAAATTTCACTGAGGTGGAAGGTCCCTGTATTTTTGTTGGATTTATCTCCCATCATCTGACACGCAAATGCCTTACCAGTAAATCTAGAGTAGTTGCCACTTCTTGCTCAATTAGTTCCAATCAAAATGATATAGTTACTATAATGAACCAGTGTCATGTCTTGTGGGAGGCAGAAATGATCAAGGTCTCTGAGGACAAGATTATGATATAGGGCTAGAGAGTTGATATACCCCTGAGGTAGGACAGTGAGAGTATATTGCTGACCTTGCCAGCTGAAAGCAAACTGTTTCTGGTGGCCCTCACTAACAGTTATTGAGAAAAAAGCATTTGCCAGATCAATAGCAGCATACCAGATACCAGGGGATGTATTGATTTGCTCAAGCAATTATACCACATCTGGAACAGCAGCTGCAATTTGAGTTACCACCTGGTTGCACTTATGATAATCCACTGTCATCCTCCAAGAACCATCTGTTTTCTGCACAGGCCAAGTAGGAGAGTTGAATGGGGATGTGGTGGGAATCACCACCCCTGCATCCTTCAAGTCCTTAAGAGTGGCAGTAATCTCTGCAATCCCACCAGGAATCTGGTATTGCTTCTGATTTACTATTTTGCTCAGTAGGGGCAGTTCTAGTGGCTTCCACTTGGCCTTTCCTACCATAATAGCCCTCACTACATGAGTTAGAGAGCTAATGTGGGGATTCTTCCAGTTGCTCCTATGTGTATACCAATTATACATTCTGGAACTGGAGAAATCCTTACAGAATGGGCCCGGGGGCCCACTGGACCCATTGTGAAGTGGACCTGAGCTAAAACTCCATCTATCACCTAGCCTCCATAAGCCCCCACTCTTATTGGTGGACCACAGTGATGTTTTGGTTCACCTGGAATTGATGTCATTTCTGAACCAGTGTCTAATAATCCCCAACATATCAGATTATTTCCTTTTCCCCAATGCACAGTTACCCTGGTAAAAGGCTGTCGTTCCTTGGGGAAGACATGGAGGAAGATTAACAGTATAAGTTTGTGGCAGTGTAACAGGGTTCTCCCCCAAGGGGACCTGGCCTCCCCTTCATTCAAGGGACTCTGGGTATGTAAACTGTCTCAAGTCTGGAAATTCATTAAGGGGCTGTGACTCTGTGTTTATGTAACTCAGATTAGACTTCTGTTCACTTGACCCAGAACTCTTTTGTTTATACAGCTTGAACAAGACTTTAGTAGACTGCCCTTCTATTGTATTTCTAGGTACCTCATGATTTACTAGTCAACATCACAAATCTCTGCATGTCATATAATTTTGATGCCTGCTTTGAGTTTGCTGTCTATTATAATAGCCACATCTACCCTCTCTTTGGCAATGAAGTGCTGCCACCTGGCTTCTGCCAACTCGGGGTGTTTAAGGATCCCTGCTTGGTGACAGCAGTTCCTGGTAATATCTGACCTACAGAAAAGTGCAACCACAGAGCTCTTTAGGGATGATGGTGCTAGTCTCACAAATTTATTTCTCACTCTTCTGGTAACAGATGCATCCTCCGGACATACCTGGGATGTAAGAGCAGGCTTTGCATGATAAATCCACTCTAACGTTCCAATCTCTCTAAGCCTCTGGATCCCCTCATCTACATTATACCAGGGCAGTTCTGGCATTTCAACCTCAGGTAATGTCTGCCACCTTTTGATCCATGTTTCAACCAACCATCCAAACAAACTGTTAATACCTTTTCTAACCCCTCAAGCTATAACATTGAATGCAGAATCTCTGCTTAGTGGGCCCATATCAATAAATTCAGCCTGATCCAGCCTTATATTCCTCCCACCATTATCCCACACCCTTAAAATCCATTGCCACACATATTCCTCTGATTTCTGTCTATATAAATCGGAAAACTCACACAGTTCTTTTGGAGTATAACGTACCTCCTCATGTGTGATACTTTGTACCTCACCTTTAGGGGTCTACTGGGACTTTAGTCTACTTATAGGTCTAGAAGAAATGAGGGGTGGTGGGGGAGTTTCATGAAAAGAATTAGAAATATCTTCCAAGCCATTTGCTTCAGGGCCTTAGTTTGCAGTTTCATCTGGTGAAACAGGATTAATCACTCTAGGGCTAATTCCTTCAGGAGGAGGTTGGGTGGCCAACTCCTCAAGGCAGGCATGAGGTGGGGCAGTTATGTCCTCAGGGAAAACTATTACAGGGTTATCTAGAGAAGACTCAGCATGATCTAGGATTTCAATCCGACATCACTATCAATCCATATGTCACCATCCCATTTTTCAGGGTCCCACTCCTTTCCAATCAATGCCCTCACTTTAATGGCAGATACCATGCAAGATTGAGATTTCAGTTTACGTTGTAAAGTTGCTACCCTAACAATAAGATTCTGAGTCTGATTTTCAGAGATCTCAAGTCTATGGCTACAGGAAATAAGATTTTCCTTCAGGATACTCATAGAAACGTCTACATCTTTCAGATGGCACTTAAGCTTCTTGTTTGAAGCCTTAAGCCCACCACTTTCACCCTTTAATGTAGCCAATGTATCTAACAACAACCAACCAACATCTCTATTCCTCTTATTTCTACAAAACTCTGTCAAGGTGTCAAAAACATTATCCCCCAGAGCATGGCTTTGTACAAGCGAAGCATTAGGAGAATCAAATGGTGATATTTTGACTATCTCTTTTGCCAATTCACTCCATGGATTGGGAGTGTCATTCTGAATCCAGGAATCAGAGTCCTTAGTGTCTTTGAGTCCAGTCAGAGTATAAAACCATTCATAAAAACCCATTTTTAAGATTCTGTTTCTTAAGAACCACTACTGACACCAAGATGTATTAGGGTTCTCTAGAGAAACAGAATCAACAGGGAACACTCGCAAGTAGAAAATTTATATGTCTCATGTGACCACGGGAATTCAGAGTCCAAAATCCATAAGGCAGGCTGTGAAGCCGACAACTCCGATGGAGGGTCTGGATGAACTCCACAGCAGAGGCTCACCAGCCAAAGCAGGAATAGCACCTGTCTCTTCTGAATCCTCCTTAAAAGGCTTCCCATTATTAGATTAAGCATCACTCATTGCAGAAGACACTCCCCTTTGGCTGATTACAAATGGAATCAGCTGTGGATGCAGCTGACATGATCATGATCTAATTCTATGAAATGTCCTCATTGCAACAGACAGGCCAGCCTTTGCCCAACCAGACAAACAGGTACCACAACTTGGTCAAGTTGACACATGTCCCTGACCATGACAGACATCTAGATAAATTCAATGATTCTACCATAATTTATTCTTTGGGAAAGAAAATCTTTAAGCACTCCAGCTACAAACGAAGAAACACCAAGAATTGCTGCAAACCATTAGAAGGTAGGAAGGGGAAAGATTTCAGAGGGAGCACGGCCCTGTTGACATCTTGATTTCAGATTTTTAGCCTACAGAACTGTGAGACAAATTTCCATTCTTTTAAACTGCCAAGTTTTCAGTACTTTGTTAGGGCAGCTCTAGGAAACTAGGACAATGGTTGTGCTGGTTTGAAAGCATGTATGGACCCTAGAAAAGCCATGCTTTAATCAAAATTCCATTTTGTAAAGGCAGAATAATCCCTATTCAATACTGTATGTAGTTAGATCATTTCCCTGGAGATGTAACCAAATCAAAAGTGGTTGTTAAACTGGATTAGGTGACGACATGTCTCCACCCATTTGGGTGGGTCTTGATTAGTTTCTGAAGTCTTATAAAAGAGGAAACATTTTGGAGAAAGAGAGATTCGGAGAGAGAGCAGAGAATGCTATAGCACCATGAAGAAGAGTCCACCAGCCAGCGACCCTTGGAGATGAAGAAGGAAAATGCCTCCCAGGGAGCCCTTCCCAATGAAAGAGGAACCTTGACCATGTTCATCATGTGCCTTTCCAGATGAGAGAGAAACTCTGTGTTTGCCACTTGAGAGAGAAACCCTGAACTTCATCAGCCAGCTTGAACCAAGGTATCTTTCTGTGGTTGCCTTAGATTGGACATTTCTATAGACTTGTTTAGTTGGAACATTTTCTTGGCCTCAGAATTGTAAACTAGTAATTCATTAAATTCCTTTTTTTAAAAGCCATTCCGTTTCTGGTATATTGCATTCTGACAGCTAGCAAACTAGAACAATGGTGTACTTAGAATTCAGTCCTGGGCCCTGTTATCTTTTTATTTTATATTTCAGTATGAAAGTTCTAAAGCAGTTCTAAAGCATCCATTCTCAATTTTGTGCTAATTGTATACATTCCAATTATGGGATAATTATATATATTTTACATATACAGAATATTTATGGAATGCATCTCTCCACATACCAATGCCTAATAGCCATCAACAAAATCTCAATGCTCTCTACCTTAAAAATTCTAAAACTGAACATATTTTTATTCTAACAATACCTTTTTGCTTCTGTTGCCATAAAAATAATTTTTAAATTTCAGTCTTAACTACATCTTACACAATGGATTGGTTGCTTTTCATGTACTATTTTATTTAATCCATGCAACAACCTTATAAAAAATTACCATTAATATCTCAGTATTGCAGATTATGAAACTGTAACACAGAGAAATTAATAACTAGCACAGGGTTCAACAACTAATAAAATTCTGAATTCAAGGGTGCAACAAGTGTTTCAGTGGTAGAACCCTTGCATTCCATGTGGAAGACTTGGGTTTGATTCCCAGACCATGCACCTAAAAAAAAATAAATCCTGGAATCTGGACCTGAGAAGTAATTGAGTACAGTAGTGTGCTCTTTGTCACTGCATTTTTTTCCCCTTTTCTGCAAGAAGTGGGAAAGCATCACCATATGCCCAACCACTAGAGCCAGAAAATTAAGGCATCACTTTTTGCTTCATTCTTCAAAATCTAACAAGTCAGGAAGTCTGTTTTCTAGCTTCTACATAAGTTTTAAATTCTTCCTTTTACCATTTCTGTTTCTACTGCTTTCTGGTCTTCATCTCTTCTTGTCTCAATTACTGCAAATATTTAAATATTTGTTTCATTCAAGTATAAAACTATTCATAGATTTATATTCATAAAATAAAAATGCAGGTCAGACACAAATAAGCTAGATCTTTACACAGCATACAAGGTGCCATATGATTGATTTGGTTTCTGTTAACTTGTCTAATCTTGTTCATTTACATCACCTCCCTTATGCTTTGGCTTCACTCTGTGCACCTTTGTGTCAAGCTCTTGTTCTCTTTTACCTCTGCATAAGCTACTTATTCCCTTAATTAGATCCCTGTTTCCACATTTCTCCACATCTGGCTGCTTATATATCATATCCTCAGGACAAACTTCCTTTACTCTTCTCCCTTTTGAATTTGAATTGGTGTCTTTCCCTTATTATATATAATATTTAGAGAGTATCTGATTGTTAATATTTTGTTTTTTTTTCTTTTTATTGTTTGGTTGTCTCTTGACACATTTAGGAAAGGCTTTTTGCTTGTTTCCTTGTTTAACTATAGAAATAACATGCTCAAATGTTGAAGACATCACTTTTGAAGTCAGAAGGTGTGCATATAAATCTTAATTATTACACTTATTACATGAATACTGACACTGGACATGTCATTTTAATGTCTTTGTATTTCGGTTTCTGCATATGTACCATGAAGATAAATACTTCACAGGGTAATTGTGAAGATTAGATTACTTAATATCAGTAAAGCACTTTAGAACAGTATATTGAACAATCTACACTTCCAAAAAATGTTGCCTTTTATTTTTTTTATCTCCAGTGCAAAGTGTAGTATATGTGGTTTACAGAAGGAGCTAATTAATCTATAAATTCTTGTTGATTAAATTTTCATACAAAAACATTTAAAGAAAATGACTTGTCTGTTTATCATAACATTTCCTGCAGGTCTAACAACATGAAATGGCTTGTTTGATTAGTTAGACTGCTGGCAAAATACTCAAGAGTTAAATAGATATAACAGCACAATTAGGATTACTCATTTGGCTCTGGGCAATAGAAACCAAAATGCTGAGATGTTGGCGCTCAATGGTAGGAAAATATCATTAGCAAGCAAAAGAAATTATCTGCACCCTAGGGAGATGTCTGTTGAACAAAGCATTTTGTAGTGAATTCTCAGTTACCATTTTTTCCTCTTTCCTAAATTAATTTTTGTCTTGTCATGTCTTTGCAAAATGGGAAGCCTCAAGTAAATTCAAACTCTTTTGAATATTTTTAAAAAATCATAAAATAAATATTACATTCAAATTCAGTTTTCACTATATATATAGATACTATAAAGTGAAAGCCTCTCTCTCTCTTTATATGTGTATATATATATTCTTATAATCACAATAGTATTAATAAGATACTTGTCTTATTGGTCATTTATTACCTTAATAATACTAATAAAACTTCATGACTACAAAATTTGGTCTTGTAAAAGAGAACTCACAGCTTGTCATTACCCAAGTGATCATAGCTCTCAAGCTGGCAAACCTGAACTTGTTCATATAGCAGCTGGCTAGCTTTGCAAAGAATTGATCAGAAGTATGTAAGACCTCCTGGCATCCAGGCTCAGAATTGGAATTCAGTCATTCTTGTCAAATTATGTTGGTCAAAGCAAGTCATAAGACCAATACAGACTTAAGAAGTGTGGAAAACTCCTCTTTTTTAGTGGAAGTTGCTGCAAAGTCACATTTCAAAAGTCATCATTACTGAAAATATGAAAAATTATGGATACTTTTGCTATCAAGTATCTTACCAGGCAATATCAACCAAAAAAGCTTTAAAACTTTATGTCATAGTCTTTATAACTCCTTAAAATAGCATTCCTGTAAACTGAAAGCAGAACTTCTATACCAACCTGTACAAATCTATATTAATGGAAATATACTTCTTTATAAAACAAGGTTGTGTTGTCTTGTAGCTTTTGGAGTCCCTCAGCTTAGAAATTATTTCAATTAACGGTTAACATGATCTCATTTTATATGGCCTGGTTTATTAAAAGTGGTATGGAGAAATTCACAAAGATTTTTCTTCTAGTCAGACACAAAACTTTGTGATATTAACTGAGAAATTACATGTATTTTCCTTTGTGGAGAGTGCCAGCATGCTCAACAATGCTAAACCCTTCTTGTGTGGAAAAGGAAGACACCAGAGAGAAAACAAGAAAGTAGGATAAAGAAAGGAAAAACTAAATTCAATAGCAGTTCTTCTATAGACTCTATTTTCCTCTGAATCTTCCAATTTTGGGATAGTTCAGTAAGCTGCTCAGAGCATTTTGTCAATTCCCTGTTTTGGATATTTACTTACAAGGGTGCAGGCCCTCAAATTATACCACCTGCATACTCCAACTGGATGTTGCTAAATTCAGGACTCCTCTTCATCTGAAAAGCAGTTTGCTAAGTGATATACCTTTAAGTTAGGATCTGGCAACAATAAATTTTTAAAAACTTATCACTATATAGACCAAGCCCTTGATCTTGAGGCTTGCTCTTATGAAGCTTATGTATGTAATGGAGTAACTTAGCCTACCAATAGGTATGCCCAAGAGTTATTTCTGGAGGACCTTTTTTGTTGCTCAGATGTGGCCTCACTCTCTCTAAACCCAGCTCTTCAGGTGAAATCATTGCCTGCCCCCCTACATAGGACATGACATTCTGGGGTGAAAGTCTCCCTGGCGGTGTGGGAGATGATTCCCAGGGTTGAGTTTGGCCCTGACACCATGGGATCAACCATGCTATCCTGACCAAAAGATTGAAAAAGAGTGTGACTAATAAAGTATCAGTGGCTGAGAGAGTTCAAATAGAGTTGAAAGGTTACTCTGGAGGTTGCTCTTATGAAAACTTCAGTTAGACATTGATACCTGTAATAACTTGCCAACCCCCAGCCAAAACCATTCCAGCCAAATCTAAAGAACATCTAGGGCAATATATAAGATTCTACAAAGGTTCCATGCGCTAGGGTAATTTTCCAAAAACCTGCAACATCTAGATGGGTTTGAAACTTGCATAAGTCCTGAATAAGTCCTGAAACCTAGTGGGGCCAGCCTTTCCAGAACATCAGCTTATTCCATCTCCCTACTGCTTATTATTAAAAGACCCTTCCAAACTTAAAAAATTGGAATAGGCATAACCCAAATACTCCTAATGAGTGGGAGAAAGATCAAAGGTGATAGTGGAGTTATATAAAGAAGGTAGGGTACAAACGTGTATGATGGCTGAATCATTATATTATTTCTTTTAGTCTCCAGTATCTTAGAGCAGCTGGAGGTGAAGACCTAAAATTGTGGAATTGTGGCCCATGCCAAATTCTGAGGTCTGTTCTACAACTAATTGTTGTGTTGTGCTTGACATTTAGTGGGGTTTTTTGCATATATGTTGGTTTTCATAAAAAAGAAAAAAAAAGTGGATTGTGATGATAAAAAAAAAATAGTTACTCCTTCTAGCCTCCAATGTTCTAGAGCAGCTAGAAGGAAAACTCTGATATGATGGTATGGTAGCCCATGACAAACTCTGGGATCTGGCTTGTAACTACTTGTTGAAGAATGCTTTGAAAACTATTGTTTTTTCTTTTGTTTTTGTTTTTGTTTTTTTTGCTTTGTACATATGTTATATTATACAACAAAAAAGTTAAAAAAAATTGCACTATAATGTGTATATCCTTAAAACTGTGGACATTTGAAGCCGGGATCATACAAATGATGCATCCATGTGTCAATGACAGACACAAAGTAAGTGCTCAATAAATATTCATTTACTGAGCAAACATATATATTACATGTGAAATAGGTTCCTTACAAATTCAACTGAAAGTGCATTTCTGTATGAATCATCTCTCTGACAAAAG
>PVIY010050638.1:0-16091 GCA_004026745.1 Myrmecophaga tridactyla
GTAGATGGAGTTATGTAACTGAGAAATCAGGATTTAAGGGATGATTTTGATTACTGAATCATTATATAAATATTCCTTTTTGCTTTCTGGCATTTCAGAACAGACAGGGAAATACTTGAAAATCTCTGAATTGTAATCCAGTTATCTTGATCTCTGATAATGGTTGTATAGCCCTTATCTTCTGTCCCTGTGATTGTAAAAACCTGCTATGACTATCCTTCATCTCTATCTAGTCATCCAGTTTTTCAACTTTAGAGTTTTGAAATCACTAAAGACAGCTCCTCATGTTTGTTAATGAAGAGTCTTGAATCTGTCCGGAACTAAACCACCCCAAATCCCAAATTATCTTGATGACTGAGACTGGATTTAACTAAGTGGCCCACATGACATGCACAGTTGTTTAGACATTAACCTACAAGTCACCTAGACCTCATTCCACCCTTTTCTCCCAAACCTTCTGTGACTAAGTGTGTAATCAATCTGTGCATGCTCAGTAATCAGATCACCCCTATTTACATCATCTGGGGCCACTGTGCTCATTATCTTAAACCCTGCCCACCTTTTCTCTAATGAAACTATCTGAATTATTGCAGTTTGGGGAGATAGACTTTGGGCCATTAGGCCAACTGCTCTCCTACTATGCACCTAGCAATAAGTTCTTTCTCTCTTTGAAACACCAGCGTCTCAGAAATTGGTCATTAATCACGTCAGGCAGAGAAATCCATGGCCTTTGTCCGGTAACAGTTACCCATTATAACCTGGTATCTTTGCCCAATATAAATATATTTGTATTCCTCTCTATATATTTTTTTCCTATCAAGGACTGGACAACTTTATTAGTTAAGAGAGTCTAACATAATTTTAAGTCTATTTTAGTAGTAAATCAAAAATCGAAATATGACTGTGTTTGAATGTCACAGTGCTCATCTATCTCTCTTACTTTAGACATACACACACAGGAAGAGGTTGTAGTTTTTAAATTTGATTGATTGATTGATTGATTATTTTAATATTATTATTATTTTTTTACACAGGCAGGCACCGGGAAACGAACCCAGGTCTCCAGCATGGTAGGCGAGAACTCTGCCACTGAGCCACCGTGGTCCGCCCGGTTGTAGTTTTTTTTAAATACTTTTTCATTTGAATGCCTACATTTTTTCATATGTCTAAAATTTCTTTCTTCTCTTGCCTTCTAGTTCTACTTATAAGTGATGTATAATAATTAGCTGATATAAATGACATATTCAGATATTAACTGGTATAGAAAATGTTTATAGGGAATTCATTCTTAATTTATGTCCTTGAAAACAGGAAATTTGTTAAAGCCAAATTATGTCAGTTTAAATATTGAGTGCATGGAAAGCTCTAGGAAATAGGCTACGGAGCATATACATTGGGGGAAATAGCTAAATTCATGTCTGAGCACTGCATTATTGATTTTTTACTCTGATCTTATCACCAAATTGCATTTGAAAAAGTTACCATGGAGACTAAAAGCTTGACTACTGAGTTGAGCTAGGGAAATAATGCCAAGGACTATACTAAAAGGACGCCTAAATTGATTTAGAGTTAAAGAGGTGTCCATTTAACATTTGAATATGCTACATTAACGTTTTTAAGTCCAAGGAACTCAACATCACTTACCTTCCATGAGGAAGATAGCAGCAGATAAGTAGATGAACAGATCAGTGGAATGCTTACATTTTGATGATTAGTTTTTAACTGTCTTAGTATTTGCTGCTCGTCAAGTAATTTAGATTACACACCATATTTCCTATTTCTAGATATACACTCACAATCTGAAGTAATCAGATCTTTGCTTATAAAAGACACGATTTTAATGATTGGAAAACTTTTTTTGACTGATGTTGCAATTATGCTATTAATTGAAGCATAACATTGATCATGACAATTCAGGAATTTCCTAAGAAAACTCAGTTCTTCAACTGGTTTTGCATTGCTGTAAGCATATAGAAATTACAGATCCGTATCAAAGCAAATAGATAATTCTCCATGCTTTGTAGGATAAAGATTAATACACTATATAATAAGGCAAGTATTCACTGAATTCCTTATATAATGCCAGGGATCTGGACTGGTGCAGGGAACATAATTTTAAACACATGGCCCAGTACATGCAGGAGAACAGTGGGAGAAAGACACATGGAAGCAAATAATTCCTGTACCCTGTATGTTCTACAATGGATTTGAGTTTCAATATAAAAGATGATGAAGGAACATCAAATTGCTTGGGGAGATGAAAGGGTTCACTAAGGAAACACAAATGTAAAAGAATACAGAGCCCTAGAGGAGGAATCATATGTGGAATTGGAGTGAGAATTAGAAAATCATTATGTTTTCTTTCTCTAACCACACCCCTGTCACTCTTCAAACCCACCACTGCTAGCCCTTGGTAGGAGAAGGTACTTCTGCTGTATCCTTTCTTTAGAGGCTCTGAAATAAATCTCAAAGTGTTTTCTGATGAATCCCTTGGAAATGCAGATCAATTAATGTCCTTGAACTCTTATGTTAACATGTTAACAGTGAAAAGTAGATCTGATTTAGAAAGTTTTTTGTGGGGTTTTTTACCCCCATGGGCAAGCACCAGGAATCAAACCCAGGTTTCCAGCATGGCAGGTGAGAATTCTGCCACTTAGCCACCATCACATGACCCTGATTTGGAACATTTTAAGGTGCCTTTTCGCTCATCTGTTCAGGCTTCCAGAAAAATAATGTTATATGTATTAATCAATTATTGGAACTCTAAATTTAGATAAAATCATAGAAGCAGGAATGACTGAATGGACTACCATATTACAAGTTTACTTCAGATATAATTTTTTCCTTACATTTGTAGCATGTTTTATAATAAGTTTTTTAAAAATTTTATACATCCAAGGAGCATTCTTAGTAACTAAAAGGCTGTAATTTGGATTCAGATCATGTAGACTTGTGTCTAGGCTCTGCCTTTTTTCAGATATGCAACTTCAGACAAATTACTTAAATTCAAAATCCTTGAGTTCCCTCATCTGTAATGAAACAGATGCGAAAATTATTGAAAGCACTTATCCCTTTGCCTATCCCTTAGCAAATACTTAAGTGTTAAGAAACTAATAAAATAAGCTCTTTTAAGTGTGAAACATGCATGAATGGTAATTGTTCACAAAACAATGTAAGAGTTTGTTTACTTGTAGAAGAAAGCACACCCGTAAGATTTGATAAATCTTATTTCATTGCTCTAGAAAGTACATTGCCATTAACACAGCCTAGGCCAACATTAGCATTTGGTCTGAATCAGCAAAAATACTTGCTTTTAAATGTAAAGCTAAGTGGGAGTGCAAAGGTAATTCAGTGGTAGAATTCTCACCTGCCATGCTGGAGATCTGGGTTCAATTCCTGGTCCATGCACTTTCCCCAAAAACAAACAAAAAAGCAAAACAAATAAAAATTCAACAAATGCTGCTGCAATAACAGGATACTCACATGGAAAAATAATGAAATGGGACCCCGCCTTACAGCATACAAAAAAAAAAAGTAAAGCTAAGCAAATATCTAGATCACCAGATAATTTCATGCATTACAAGAACAATTTTGTTTGTAATAGGGTCAGGGAAAAGTTAATGTTTGACAGTTGATAAAAAGAAAAACTTCCTATTCCAAAATAGTACAAATAAATTGTCAAAATTTAAAATAAAGATATGAAATTTAAAAGGCATCTATCTCAGTATTACTCAAACTCTACCCACCATCCAAGCACTTAGCAAATTGTAGTCACTCCATTACTACATAAGTCCTATGAAAGGCAAAAGGTAATGAGTATTCAGGCCCATTAATAAGGAGACTATTACCCAGTGAGGATTGTATATAAAAAGAGGAAGAAAACCTAAGTGTTTATAGGGTGTAGTAAATAAGAATAAGGAGGAAGGATGGACAGTAGGTCATATTTGAAGGGTGGAGTTACAGAATCTTTGATGATATGAGTGCCGTTACTGTTAGCCATTTCTCAGGACACAAAATGTGGAAGGAATTGCTCTCAATTGTTGCTGCTTTCTAAGAACACAGGTATCAAATAAAATTCAATGCTGTCAATCTCCCCATTTGTTCAAGATGAATATCATTCGTTGCTGAACAATTCAAAAGCAATTGTAAATCTCCTGAGGAAAGCAAATCAACATCCAAGAATTTGTCTCTCAAAACTTTTTATTAGTGTTGTTTCTGTAAAACCAGTTAAGCCATCTGTTAAGAGGTGGTGACAAAGGAGATCAGGCATCTTCCACAAAGGATACCACAAACCTCAAGAGAAACGTTAATAGAAATTTTGTGTTAAATTTCTGATAAGTGGAGTAAATTCTAAGAGCTCAATGGAGAAAAATCTTTAATTGGAGGAGTAGGGAAATGGTAGATATTTGATTATTGACCATAAGGATGTCAGAGAAGTTTTAGGCAACAAATGTACAGCAGTTGTTTCTGACCACTGCACACGTATCCCATCTGGAGGCCAGGATCATGTCAAGGGCCAATTGGTTATGCAGCATGGATGCTTTTCTTTATGTTCTAGAGCTAGAATGTTGATGCTCCTGGTGATGCAGTGTATAGTCTTGGTTACCTCTCAGGTAAGGGTATGCATCACCCAAACATGTCCCCATTACCTGCCCAGACAGCAGATTATCCGAAGGGAAATCTGACCCAGGCAAAGTCTGCTACACTGGTGAGTCTTCTGAGGTTTCTACCAAGTGGTCAGGATTTGAGATTCTCAGGAAAGGAGCCAATTGGGAGGTAAACAATCCTAATAGCAATCTGAGCAGTAACATTTCTTAAAAGTTACTAAAATGACTTACTTCTCAGGTGAGAGGGAGAAACTGAAAATATTATTTAGTTTGCTAAAGCTGACAAAATGTAATATATCAGAAATGCATTTGCTTTTACAATGGGGACTTATTAACTTACAAGTTTACCATACTGAGGCTGTGAAAATGTTCAAATCAAGACATAGGTAGGATGATACCTTCTTCCTGAAGAAATGCTCCTGACAATCTGGACTCTTCTGTCACATGGGAAGGCACATTGTGGCTCTATTAGTCCTCTCTTAGGCTTTCTTGTTTTCAGTTTCTGGCTGCTTCATCTCTCAGCTTCTCTGGTTTTTCTCTCTGAGCTTCTCTGGGGCCTTTTTCTTATCTTTTCTCTGTATTTTATCCTTTTATGAAAGACTCCAATACAATCCATACTGAATGAGGTGGGTCACATCTTAAGTTAAGATCCTACTCACACTTGAGGCCTGCAATAAGGTGAATGAAACTTGAGGACATTATGTTGAACGAAATAAGCCAGAAACAAAGGGACAAATATTGCATATTCTCACTAATATAAATGAACTAACACGAGCAAACTCTGAAAAATAAATTTAAAAACATAGGTTATCTGGAGACAGAAAGTGGGCAGAGACTGGACAATTGATGTTTAAGGACTATAAAATAACCAATAAATCTCACTGCAAAGGTTTCCAGATTGTAAGCTCTTACAGCAGTCACATCTATTTTTGTGTCTTAACTGTTATTTCTAAATTCTGTGAGGCTGTACTCTTTGTGTATAACCTGAACTTTGGATATATGTGGGACACCAGAGACTCAGAATTAGAGTTCTGTAGCTCTGAAAGTCAGCATTACTCCATACAACAACTTCTAAAGAAGATGAAAAAGAGATCAGACTTCAATTAAAGATATGGATGAAGCTGATCTGGTTAGTACTAAGGTAGATCAGAATACAGGGTAAAGTATGATATTGTCTGTCTTTTAAAACTTCAACTTCTGTGAGAGACCCAAGGAAGAGAAGTTTATTTTGTCCTAAATTTAAATTTTCTGCAGCACACTATCTAATTTAACCTGCCTGGTCATTTTATTTAAACAATCTAATTGCATGGAACCTAGAATAGGAAATGAGGTCTTGTTATCTTGTGCAGGTTATCATAATGCCCTGATACAATCCAGAATATTTTGGGCAGAAAGCAAAAAAGTATTTGCAATGTCCTTGAGGGACTGGAAAAAAAAATGTGGAACTATTAAACTTTCCCAGCTGGAAATTTATGATATTCTCTCAAGCAATAGACTCACGTTTATGAAACATTTCTGTAATGGTGAAGATAAACCTACTTGTAATTATGCCTAAGGGTCACCTCCAGAGAAACTCTTTTGTTGCTCAGATGTGGCCTCTCTCTCTAAGCCAACTTGACAGGTAAACTCACTGCCCTCCCCCTATATAGGACATGACTCTTGGGGCTATGAATTTCCTTGGCAACATAGGACATGATTCCAAGGAATGAACCTGACCCTGGCATCATGGGATTGATAATGCCTTCTTAGCCAAAAAGGGTAAGAGAAATGAAGTAAAATAATGTTTTAAAGGCTAAGATGTTTCAAATAGTGTTGAGAGGTCATTCTGAATGTTACTGTTATGTTAGCTTCAGCCAAATATTGCAACTTACCACAGTATGCCAAGTCCCAACAAATAGTATTCCTGAAAACCCTAAAGGATACTCTGGGCTCCATCTAAGACGCTATGAAAGTTTTATCTAGTGTTTGTTTTTTCAGAAACTTAAAGCCTCCAGATGGCTCCTATGGCAGATAAACCCTGAAACCCAGAGGTACCTGTCTCTCCAAGAACATCAACCAGTTTCATTCTTCTATATCATAATGTTGATACCCTTTTTCAGTGCAAATAATTTAGAATGGTCATTTCCCAGATAGCCCTGAAGACTGAGAGAATGATCAAATGTGAGGAAGGAGCTATAACTTAGAAGTCAGGATTTAACAAATGATTATGACTACTGAATCATTATATAGATATTTCCTTTTAGTTTCAAGTATTTTAGAATAACCAGAAGAAAATTCCTGAAATTATTGAACTGTAATGCAGTAGCTTTGATCTTTGATAATGATTATATAACTATATAGATTTCATTTTGAGACTCTGAGATTGTAAATATCTTGTAACTGATACCCTGTTTATCCAGTGTATGGGTAGGTGAATAATAAAATAAAGAATTTATTTCTAATGCATGAAAAAAACAGTGAATTTTGAGAAAATACTCCAACTTAAAATATGGACAATAGTTAATAGAGCTACTTTAATAATCTTTCATAAATTGCAAAACAAAAATGCAACTACTGTTAAAAAATAGTAGAGTAGTAGAATAAGTAAAAAATGCAACTACTATTAAAAAATAGAATTAAAAAAAGAACTATCATCAATTGTAACAAGTTTTCCTCAGCAATGCAAGTGTTGATGGTAGGGAGATGAATGGGAATCCTGTATTTTATGCATGACTGTTCTGTAAACCTAGAACTTCCCTAATAAAAAATTTTAAAAAAAGAAAACATTAACCCAGGTTAAAAAAAAAGCTCCAACTTGCAATGGGTCCATATGCACAGGAATGGATTAGCTTTATGAACATTACCTTTTCTGGGGAATATACAGTTTCAAACCATTACAATTAGTTTGGAAGATTGTAGTGTATATTGAAGGAATCTGGAAAAATTGAAAATTTGGGCAAGATAAAATGCTAACCTATTTGCATGTAGGTTCTAGTGGGGAAATATAATTAAAAAGAAAATCTCCCAATCCAGAAAACCTTTCCACAAAGGTAGAAGAAAAAGAAAAGCAATTTTATTACTGAAAAACATTAAACTAGTATGTAACGCATCACAAACAATCTGCTTAAGAGATTACAAAAAAAAGAAAGAAATCTTTCCCTTTAATAGAGCCAAATAGATTCAACCTATTGCATACATATTCTCAAGAAAAATGACAAGAAGTTCTAACCTAAGAGGGCTTGACAGAAACATTTGTCACACATAATTAATCTTAAATTTATCCAGAAATTGGAGTGAAGTTTGTGCTGGCTAATTGCCTTTATCCAAAGGAAAACAAACTTCTTTGATATCTTTGATAGAGGTATGGGTGATACTCAGCACCTCAAAATGGTCCTTCCAATGCAAGGACTGCTTGTCTTTCCTTTGGAGTACCCTTATAAGAATGAAATCTCTTGGCCATTCTGGTGTCACACATTCTCTGACTAGTCCTCCCAAGTCTTTTGTGACTTTACTATTCAGGGCTTTTAGGGAAGAGAGTAGTCCTTTTAAGTTTTGAAAATTAGTGTGAGAGGTTTCAGTTAAATAAGGTACAGATCATTGTCTTATACTTGAATTCATAAGTCTGCTAAATTTTTAACCAAGCTATCTTGAAAGCTTTAGGCTATTTTAATTTAGTGGATTGCTGAATCATAGCCGATCAGTTTTTTAGAATTTTATTCATTCACTCTACTTGTTCAGAGGGCTGATGGTTATAGGAAACTGCAACTATTAGCATAATTCCTGGACATTAGTAAAAAATAAATTGACTTCCTTTGTCTTACTCAGTATGCTCTGGTATCCCCAAAGGGGGAATTATGTGTATCAAGAGAGCCTTTAGTATTGTCTGTGTTTCAGCTTTTGAAGATGCAAAAATTTAAGACTGTCCAGATCTTATACACACCATAACTAAACAAAATCTGTCACTTTCTGCAACTTTAATTTTATGAAATCCATCTGCCACCAGTTTCCTGGCAAATGGGGCTGGGGAAATCTTTCTGCTACTATTACAGTCCTTTGTTCAAGAGGAAACACTGGCCTTTGGCTGACTGCAAGTCCTTCAAGGAAGTATCAGGAAAGAATGAAAAGAAAAAAGAACTATTTTTAGATGACAAAAGAAAGATACTCATTTCTGATAATTTTCCAAGGTTAAATATCTGATGAGAATTCAACACAAGTATAGTGCAAATGATCACAAACTTTGGCTATTTCTATGGCATCCAAAACAATACAGTCAATACTCAAAAATATTTAAGACTAAACAACTATAAACTTAATGAATAACCCTATTCTCAAAGAAAAATTAATAAGGTGATAAAGATCTGTGAATGCAGTCTTTGCAGAATTCAAATTATTACATAAAATTAATCCTAAAACAAAGCAGACAATGAATATACCAAGCATATATTTAGAATATATCAAAACATCAAGAATACCAAGTAAAGAGATTAAGTCTGGAGGAGTTCCTTAACAGCTGTATATCAATAAAACTCCATAGGTAAGTGATGTGAATTCCTAATTGAAAATTTATTATTTAGAAGGTGCTAGATGCAAAATAAAGAAACAAAGTTGCCCAAAACACCAGAATATACACTCTTCTGTAATGTTCATGGAACATTCTCCAGGATAGATCATATGCTGGGGCACAAAACAGACTTTATAAATTTAAAAACATTAAAATTATTCAAAGCACTTTCTCTGATCACAATGGATAAAGCTGAATATCAATAACCACCAAAGACCAAGAACTTTCACAAATATATGGAGATTAAATAACACATTCTTAAACAACCAATAGGTCAAAGAAGAAATTGCTAGAGAAATCAGCAGCTATCTGGAAACAAATGAAAATAAGAATACAACATACCAGAACTTATGGGTGTGGCAGAGACTGTGCTGAGAGGGAAATTTATTGCCCTAAATGCACATATTAAAAAACAAGAAAGAGTAAAAATCAAGGACTTAACTTCTCACCTGAAGGAACTTGAGAAAGAACAGCAAAATAACCTCAAAGCAAATACAAGAAGAGAAATAACAAAGATTAAAGCAGGGTTAAGTGAATGGTAGAACAAAAGAACAATAGAAAGAATCAATACAACAAAAAGTTAGTTCTTTGAGAAAATCAATAAAATTGATGGGTCATTAGCAAGACTGTCAGAAAAAAAGAGAGAGGATGCAAATAAAATCAGAAATGAGAAGGGCTTCAGATGCTGAAGAAATAAAGAAAATCATAAGAGGATACTATGAACAGCTATATGCTAACAAACTAGATAACTGAGATGAAATGGACAATTTTCTGGAAACATACAAACAAGCTACACTGACTGAGGAAGAAATAGAAGATCTCAACAAACCAATCGCAAGTAAAGAATTCAATCAGTCATCAAAAATCCTCCTGCAAATAAGCCCAGGGTCAAATGGTTTCACAGGGGAATTTCATCAAACATTCCAAACAGAACTAACACCAATCCTGTTCAAACTTTTCCAAAAAAATTAGGAAAAAGGAATACTACCTAACTTATTTTATGAAGCTAATAGCTTAATACCAAAATCAGGTAAAGATGGTATAAGAAAGGAAAACTAAAGACCAATCTCCTTAATGAACATAGCTGCAAAAATTCTCAACAAAATAGTAGCAAATCGAGTCCAACAAAACATGAAATGAATTATACACCATGACCAAGTGGGTTTATACCAGGAATTCAAGGAAGGCTCAACACAAGAATAACAATTAATATAATAGAGCACATTAACAAGTCTAAAGGGAAAAAAATCACGATGGTCTCGATTGATGCTGAAAAAGCATTCAACAAAATTCAACATCCTTTTCTGATAGCAACACTTCAAAAGATAGAAATCAAAGATAATTTCCTCAGTATGATAAAGAGAGTATATGAAAAACTCATAACCAGCATCATAGTTAATGTAGTGAGACTGAAAGCTTTCTCCCTAAGATTGGGAATGAGACAAGTTCACCCTCTGTCAATACTATTCAACATTGTGCTAGAAGTTCTAGCTAGATCAGTCTGGCAGGGAAAAGAAATAAAAGGTATCCAAATTGGAAAGAAGTAAAACTTTCATTATTTGCACATGACATGATGCTAATAATCCTGAGAAATATTCCACAAAGTTACTTGAGCTAATAAACAAATTCAGCAAGGTGGCAGGACATAAAATTAATTTGCAAAAATCAGTAATGTTTCTATACAGAAACAATGACCTGAGGAGTCAATTAAGGGAAAAAAATCCATTCAAAATAACAACTGAAAGAATCATGTACCAGGTGGGCCATGGTGACTCAATGGCAGAGTTCTTGCCTGCCATGCTGGAGACCTGAGTTCATTTCCTGGTGCCTGCCATGTATGTGAAAAAAAAAAAAGAAAGAAAGAAAGAAAGTAAAAAAAGTCAAGTACCTAGATTTGAACTTACCTAGAGATGTAAAGGATGTGTACACAGAGACCTACATAACATTCCTAAAAGAAATCAAAGGAGATCTAAATAGGTGGAAAGACATTCCCTGCTCATGGATAGGTAAGTTAAATATAGATAAAATGTCAATTCTACCCAAATTGATCTACAGATTCACCACAGTACCAATCAAAATTCTAACAACCTACTTTGAAAACTTGGAAATACTAGTTTCCAAATTCATTTGGAAGGGAAAGAGACCCTAAATAGCTAAAGGCATCTTTAAAAAAGAAGAATGAAGTGGGAGGATTAACATTTCCTGACTTTAAAACTTATTATAAAGCCACAGTATTCAAAACAACATAATATTGGCACAAAAATAAAAATTATTGACCAATGCAATCAAATTGAGAGTGGTGAAATAGACCACCAAATCAATGGTCAACTGATTTTTGACAAGGTCCCCAAATCCAGGACAAAATGGTCTTTTCAATAAATGGGCATGGGAGAACTGGATATCAATAGCCAAAAGAATGAAAGAGGACCCTTACCTTATACCTTATACAAAAATTAACTCAAAGTGGATCAAACACACAAATATAAGAATTAGCACCATAAAGCTTCTAAAAGAAAATGTAAGGCAACATCTTCAAGACCTATTAAGAGGAGGTAGCTTCCTAAACTTTATACCCAAAGCACAAGCAACAAAAGAAAAAATCATAAATAAATGAGAACTCCTCAAAATCTAATGCTTCTGCACCTCAAAAGATTGTCAAAAAGGTGAAGAGGCAGCCAACTCGACAGAAAATATTTGGAAATCACACATTAGACAAAGGTTTGATATCCTGTATACATAAAGAAATCATACAACTCAACAACAGAAAAAACAAACAACCCAATTATAAAATGGGCTAAAGATATGAATAGGCATTTTTCTGAAGAGCAGATACAGATGACTCAAAAGCACATGAAGAGATGCTCATTTTCATTAGCTATAAGGGAAATGCAGATCAAGGCTACAATGATACCACCTCACATCCATAAGAATGGCTACTATTAAACAGAAAACTACAAATGTTGGAGAGAATGTGGACTAGTTGGGACTCTTACAAACTGCTAGTGGGAATGTATAATGGTGCAGCCACTATGGAAGACAATTTAGCAGCTTCATAGGAAACTACATTTCAAGTTGCCTTATGTCCCAGCAATAGCACTACTTAGTATATGCCCAGAAGAGCTGAACTCAGTGACACAAATGGACATCTTCACACCAATGTTCACAGCAGCATATTCACAATTGTCAAAAGATGGAAACAATCCAAATGCCCATCAACAGACAAAGTGGATTAACAAAATATGGTATATGCATACAATGGAATATTATGCAGCAGTAAGAAGAAATGATGTCCTGAAGCACATGACAAGATGGATAAGCCTTGAGGATATAATTCTTACTGAAATAAGCCAGACAGAAAAGGAATAGATACTATATGACTCTGCTTTTATGAGCATGGTAAAGGTAAAATCAGAGGCTTGTAATACAGAATATTGGGGAATTAGAGTTACATAGAAGCTAGAGATGGGTGAACAGTTTGCTAATGAGGTTGAACTCCAATGTAAGGGAATAGATAGAAGTGAAGGTGTTTCTCTAGGGGATCTACAAATAATATTACCATATTGAAGGCGAACATGATTGAAAGGGGTTGTACAGACCTATATATCCCATGAATTAACACTAGAAATATAAAAAAGTTCTTGCAAGAACTACTTCAAAGGTATGATTTGTGTACAAAAAGTGTTTAAGTCCAGGGTCCAGGGGGAAAACTGCTATTGTGTGCTATGGGCTATGTATAACAAGAAAACATCAGGAGTGCCACAGAAACAGCAGAGGTAAAGAATGGGGGGAGGTATAAGAGTTAGGGGGAAGTTTAGATTTCCTGTTTGGTGAGGGTATGTCTATTGGTTATCTTTTTCTTGGGAACAATGAAATTATCTAAAATTGAGAGTGTTGATGGACTGTGGAGTTTGAGATTTCTACATGATGTCTAATTAATACAGGTAGCTGAAGTATGCACTGACTGAGAAGTAGATCAGCAAATGATGGTGTATAAATATGATTGAATATTGTGCTGCTACAAAAGGATTAAAGTTGTGAGGCATGCAATGATGTGAATGAACCTGTGGGACATTTGTTGACACAAAATGTCAGAAATGAAAGAACAATTATTGTATCGTCTCCTTTAGGAAATGCTTATAAGAAAACAGGGACCTAGACTGTAAGCTCTTATAGCAGACACATTTAGTCTGGAGTGGTAATTATTATTTCTGGATTTTGAGAGGCTGTTTCATATACGTATAGCCTGGTATTTAAAGATAAGAATGAAGCTGATCACGTCAGGATTAAGGTAATTCAGAACATGGAAGTAAGGAAGACATTGTCTATATTTTAGAACCACACATACTCTTTGAGCCTAAATGAAGAAAAATTTATTTTTTCTGGACCTAAATTTTCTGTAGTACATAATCTATTTCAACCTGTCTGGACAGCTGATTTGAACAATTGAAACACAGGAAGCCCAGAATAAGAATGAGGGCTTTTAATTCTGTATATCTTAGTGTAATGCCTAAAATATATTAAAGTAGATTATCAAAAAGTATTGGCAAAATCCCTTGAGGGATGGGAGGAAAAATATGGAACTATTAAATGTTACCATCAGGGAATCCACTGATACTATGTCAAACTTTAGGGACACCCAAATCAATATACCAATCCCTTGATCTTGAAGCTTACACCTGTGAAGTTCATGTAAGTAATGGAGAAGCTTAGCATACCTATAAGTATGCATAAGAGTTACTTCTGGAGGACTTTTTGTTGCTCAGATGTGGCTTCACTCTCTCTAATCCCAGCTCTGCAAGTGAAATCAATGCCTTTACCCCTACTTGGGACATGACATCCATGGGTGAAAGTCTCCCTAGTGGTGTGGGAGATGACCCTCAGGGATGAGTCCATCTCTGGCACCATGAGATCAACAATTCCATCCTGACCAAAAGAGGGAAAAAAAGTGCAACTAATAAAGTATCAGTGGTTGAGAGAGTTCAAATTGAGTCAAGAGGCTATTCTGGAGGTCACTCTTAAGCAAGTTTCAGTTAGACATTGCTACCTATCATAACTTGCCAAACCCTAACTAAAACCATTCCAACTAATCCAAAAGAACACCTAGAGCATTATATAAGATTCCACAAAGGTTCCATGTACAAGGGTTCACTTTCCAGAAACCTACAACATTCAGATGGGCCCCTGGACCAGACAAGTCCTGAAACATAGAGGTCCCAGCCTCTCCAGAATATCAGATAGTTCCATCTCCCTACACCATATTACTGACAGCCTTTTCCAACATGAAAAAGTTAGAATGGCCAGAGTCCAAATACCCCTAAAAATTGAGATAGAAAGATCAAAGGTGATGGTGGAGTTATACAGAGAAGGTAGTGTTTAACAAAATAATATGATTGCTGAATCATTAAATTGATATTTCTTTTACCCCCAGTATCTTAGAGCAGCTAGAAGTAAAAACCTAAAATTGTGGAATTGTAACCCATACCAAACTCTGAAATCTATTCTACAACTAGTTGTTGTGCTGTGCTTTGAAATTTATTGCTTTTTTTTGCATATATACAAAAAAGGAAAAAGTCAATTGTGATGATAGAGAAAAATTTTTTTCTTCTACCTTCCTATATTCTGGAGCAGCTAGAAGGAAAAATCTGAATGATGGTATGACAAACTCTGGGATCTGTCCTGTAACTACTTATTGAAAAGTGCTTTGAAAACTATTGCTTTTTTCTTTCTTTGCTTTGTATATATTTTATATCATACAATAAAAAAGATTAAAAAAGAAACAAAAGTTGCCACCAAGTTAGCATTCTAAAAAATAGCTGAAATTTGGACTGTTAACACTAAAAGTTATTGTCTGATTTCAGGTAAAGCAACACAAGCACTCTGAAAGGTAGGTATATATCCTGGAAAAAGAGAACATTGACAAGTATCTATCTAGGAACATCCCATATACCATAAATTTTGAAGTATTTATATTGGTAACATTTTACCTATTAAATGTAATCCAGGGAAAGTTAAGCATCTCTTTTGATTTCACAATACATCCCAACCAACTCATCAATAGTAATATACAAGTAAAAATTATTTCAAGTGCTTCTATTTTCGTTGGATGAAAGCACAAACCTTGATGATTTCCAGAGGTATTTTGGGAAATTTTGAAGGTAGGCTTAGGTAAAAAATATATTGTGAAAATTTTGTTGTATTTTATTTTAACTTAACTCTCATTTAGGATTCAGTTTTTTTGTTTGTTTTGTTTTTGTTTTTTGTTAATTTTTTTTGCATGGGCAGACCCTGGGTAGGATTCAGTTTAATTGTGCAAAAATCAGAATTTATCAGGAAATTTGTACCTATAAAATAAAAATTATATCATAAGTAACTGAAAATCAATATTTTTCTAGAGTCATTTCAAAGTGACAATAAATCATTTTTTAAAAACCTAGAATATAACATGATTGTAAAGATATTACCTAAGTGTGAAACCATTGTTTTCTTAAATGATCAAATCTATAATAAAGTCAACTTAAACCAGGGAAAGTTACTCTGGTAAGATACTGAATACCTGCCCTCTATACAGATTTTAAAAAAAGAAAAAGAATAATCCCTCATATTGGAGGTGAAAGCGATAAACAGTCAACCATGAAATTGAGCAAACTTTATTGAGATTTCCTCCCATTTTTTAGCTTTCTTAAAAGAGAACTATAAGTCACAGAGAATAACATTCATTTTTTTTCCCAAATTTTATCTTTCTTTATGCTCTTTCATATTCTGGAACAAATGAAACTTTGCTTTAGGATAATCTCAGGAGGTCCATGAGGTCAGAAAGAGATTTAGAATATTACAAAGATGTTATTAACATGCAATGCATTCATCATTGCTATCTTCCAAGAAATTAATTGGCAAGAATTTAAAAATAAGTTCTCCGTTTCAATTCTCAGTGTGGAAAATATCAA
>PVIY010050639.1:0-16089 GCA_004026745.1 Myrmecophaga tridactyla
AAATTAGTTTATTTATTAGTAAGTTTATTTAAATTTAGGGAGAACATACTTAAGCTGAATAAAATTGCATTTGCTTAATTGAAAGAGTCATTGTTTAATTTTTTATTGTTTTTATAATATTTTAAAATTAGAAAGAACTTTAAAAGTATATTTATTAAGTTCTGGGAACTTATATTGAGCTTATTGAATTTGTTCTAAGTTTAGATGTGGGAAAACCTTTTAATTGGTTGCACAGATAGAAAGATATTAGGTTTAGATTTCATTAAGAATTTTCTTATTAGTCTGCTGTTACTATCCAGAGATATGAGACTATACATTGAAAATGCATACAGACAGAAATAGGAAATTTATTATTTGAAAAGAAGAACAGAAACACAGAAATATTTTTGAGAGGGATAAATAAAGAATTGAATATGTCATCTCATCCCATCTTCATTTTTTGTAAAAATGGGGTGAAATAGCACCTTCAATTTCCTACTTGTAGAGTATTTTTATTTTAAATTATAGTGAGGTCAGATTATGTTATAGAAATAAAACCTTTTTATAGACTCATAACCAAAATGCTTTTAATTTTTAATACAGCCTAAAGGTTCCCTTTTTTAAAGAATTTCTGTAATTAGTAACCAGTTATGAATTTTTGACTAATATAAATATAGGAACACACCAATTAATAATTAGACTGAGCACATTATAACAAACAGGCATTAAATATTTAACATACCAAATATATTAGTTAACAATCAAACAGACAATAAACACTTATGCGATAGAATAAATCTATTAAGCTGGGGAGTAGGAACTTTCAGACGATTTGTTAATTGAAAGTGCCGTGCTGTGACCAGCATTTTTGTTACTCTGAAGGGTATTGTGTCCAAGCTGAATTGCAGAGAAAAATAAGGTTTTTTTTATGTTTGTTTTATTTCCTTTTTTATTTGGAGTTTACTGAGATTACGAAGTAAACATCCGAGAGGGGTAGAATCAGGAATTGTTAGGGTGTTACCCATGATTATTTGCTCATTTTTAACATGGGGGGGAGGTTTGCTACGTGCTAGAGATTTTGCTTCCAGGATGCTTATATTTAACTGCTCCTTTCCAGGATGATGGTTCCCAGCTCTGCTGAAGGTATACCGTCTCCCCAGGAACTTGAGTCTGGGACGCGCTGACTCTGGCTGGGGCCCCACGGACAGGAGGCTTATGGAAGTTACCAGCTCCATTGGTGGCTTATGGGCCAATGTAGCTGTATATGAGTCTAACTTACCCAAATCCAAGATCCAGTCACAACAACACAGCAGGTATCCCCAGTCTGTCGTCGGGGATTAGGAAAATGTGCAGTCTTTCGTTCAGGGCATCCCCCAAGTTGTCTTTTGATCACTACACAGAAAAAAGCTCATAGAGCTGGAGAGTTTAGACCGAGCTTGGGCTTTGGGCCAGGCGCTCTGAGGCTGGCCAAGGTGTCGTCAGACACCGAACAAAACTCTCATGTGGGGGATCTGGGCAGAAAGGCGGCACTTACCTAGGGCCAAATTGGTTGTAGTCATTTGAATGCCATGGATGTGAGCTGGCGTCGCATTAAGACGGTCAGAGAGGAAACTGGAGCCGTCAATCACATGGAAATCATAGCGACCGTGCAGGTTCAGGGAAGGGAGTGACCAGAAGGCTGCTCCTGTAGCCCCAAGGGGCTGGAAACCCAAACTTCAGTCCCATCTGCAAATTGGGTGGACCTGAAGGTGGTCCCATAGCCCCGAGGGGCTGGAAAGCTAAGCCTTTAGTCAGACCTCCGTCCTGGTCAACCACATTTACATTAGACTCTGATGTGTTAAGGATTCCACAGGAGACAGTGAATTAAAGCTCAATGGGTTTATTGAACGAGAGAGAAACAGATTAAGAGCAAAGGGAGAGCAGGCAGGTAGGGGCCAGCGAAACCTGCTAGCAAAAGAGAAATGGCTCCAACTTTCTCTCTGACAGCTTGTGGTTTTAAAGGAAAAAATGTGCCACACCCTCTTGGTGACCCCAAGGGGTGATGTGGGGCTGCAGGCATGGCCGGGAGACATGGGGCTGGTGCTGGTCCTGACTTTATGCTCAGGGTTACCTGGTCTGGCCTCTGGCGGGTGGGGTGTCGGCACGTTCCTGCTCATCTACCTTGCCGGCACATCAGGTCCTGTCAGAGAAGCTGCTGACGGAGAGAAACTGAAGGGTCCCCCAGGCCACAGAATCCATTTTGTTTGTCAAGTTTTATTTTCTCAGACCTGAGGTAGCCAGTCTATGGTGTTAGTGAGATAAGAAAACTACATACATAGAAAAGCCCCCAAAAATCTGTAGGTCTAGCCTCTGGCGGGTGGGGTGTCGGCACGTTCCTGCTCATCTATCACCAGCACATCAGGTCCTGTCAGAGGAGAAGCTGAGGGAGAGAAACTGAAGGGGCCCCCAGGCCACAGAATCCCCTTTGTATGTCAAGTTTTATTTTCTCAGACCTGACCTGAGGTAGCCAGTCTATGGTGTTAGTGAGATAAGAAAACTACATACATAGAAAAGCCCCCAAAAATCTGTAAACAAACTTTTAGAACTAATTAGTAACTTAGCAAGGTAATTCAAGATCAATATGCAAAAAGCATAGCATCTATATATTCTAGCAACAAAAAAATTGAAATAAAAATAGAAAACAAAGCAAATTCCAAAAGCATAAAAAAAACAACGATAGAGAAATTATCAAAAGGTGTGTAAGAACACTACACTAAAATTATTAAACATTTGCTGAGAGAAATTAGAGATGTACCCTAGAAAAGCTGTGTTTTAATCCTAATCAATCTTATGGGAGCAACCATTTCTTTTAATTCCTGTTCAATAACGTAGGTTGGAAACTTGATTAGGCTATCTCCATGGAGATGTGACTCACCCACTTATGGGTATTAACTTCTCTTTAGAGGGAGATGTGACTCCACCCATTCCAGATGGGCCTTGATTAGTTCACTGGAATCCTTTAAAGAGGAGGCATTTTGGAGAAAGCTTGAGAATGAGGAGAGAGCCACAGAACCACTGCAGAGCCACGAGGCTGAGAGTCCACCAGCTAGAAACCTTTTGAGATGAAGAAGGAAAATGCCCCTGGGGGAGCTTCATGAAACAGGAAGCCTGGAGAGAAAGCTAGCAGATGTTGCCATGTTTGTCATGTGCCTTTCCAGTTGAGAGAGAAACCCTGAACTTCATTGGTCTTTCCTGAGTGAAGGTAACCTCTTTTTTGTCAAAAAATTCCTTGACACTCTTGTTGGTCCCTTAATTTGGACATTTCCACAGACTTGTTTTAATTTGGACAATTTCTCAACCTTAGGACTGTAAACCTGCAACTTATTAAATTCCCCTTTTTTAAAGCCGTTCTGTCTCTGGTATGCTGAATTCCAGAAGCTTGCAAACTAGAACATTCCCCACTGGGGAGAAGGTCTGTCCCTCCTAAACCCAGACTAGGACTGGAGGGCTCAGAGCAGAAAGCCTGTACTGCCTCATCTGAGAGGGGAAAAGAGAAGTGAAAATGCTTGTGAAACCTGAAAACTAGCCCACACATATTTTCAGTCTTCTTTCTGAATCTCCAAGACATTTCTCAACTTTCACAGGGAAGTGGCAACAGAAGATCACGGAGAGAGATGGACCAGTTAAGGCTTGGAAGATAAGGTGAAGAAAGTTCCAGTAACAACAGGGCAGCTCCAAGGATTCTGTGGGAAACAGGGACCATTTGTTGATGTGATAAAAAGAGGGCAGAACAATTTATTTAACCAAATTGACCAAAGTTGTTTCTAGGTAAGATGGCACAGTTTATTATTAGGGTGGGGAGGAAACCTTTATGTTTGCCTCTTTTCCTCACAGAGTTCTCTGTAGGAGGGAAAATGAAAGCAGATATTTCAAATTTTCTCCTAGGCCCATAGGCTGGCCAAGCACATTAATAAGCCTTGACTGGACAAGTTAGGCTGTAGCATTTGCATACAAGTCTGGAGAGACCTGTAGTGTTCAGCATCATAAAATGGAGAGAATGTTGTTAAAGTTTCTGGAGAGCAACCTGGGGAAGACAGAGAACCTCCAGGACACTGCAGTTAGAGGCAGGAGCCAAATCGGCAAAACAGCTAAACTTTTAAAGGTAGTGTGGCACTTTTAAAGCATGCCCCCAAGAATTCTTTGACACTGCTCACATTGAGAGGTGGGGTCTATGTCTCCTTTCCTTGGATTTAGGGTCTATGACTGCTTGACCAATAGAATGTGGATGAAGTCGGACTGTGTCAGTTTCCAGGTCTAAGCCAAAAGACACAAGCCATGTAGAAAGAATCTACCACTGGTAGCAACCAGTCAGGGAAGTGAGTGAGTCATAGTGGAAGGAAACCCTCCAGCCCCAGTCAAACCACCCCAGCTGAGGCCACGTGTGGCACAAATGGGCTTTCTCCAATGAGCTCTGCCCAAGTTGCAGATTCATGAGCAAAAGCAATGGTTTTTGTTGTTTTCGATTACATTTTACAGTAGTTGATAACTAAAACAGATTTCGAAGTGGGATGTTACTGTAACAAAAACATAAAAGATGGCATTGGATGGAAGCCTAAAGAGTCTCAAAGAGAGTGTTAGTGGAAACAGGAAGGTCCCTGAGGAGGTTGTCACTGGGGCTCAAAGGAAAGTGGGAAAAATATTATGTGAATCTGAAGGAAAAGAGATCCTTGTTACGTAGTGGTGGGTAGTTTCACAAAACTCTCACCCAGTAATGTGGAAAATAGAAAATGTACCTAACAAACTCAGTAATTGAGTAAAGAAACTTTCCAGACAAAGTGTTGAAGATGCCTCTTGGCTTCTTATCATTGCCTTGATAAAATGATAGAATAGAGAAAGAAGAGAGAAAGGATGAGGAAAGATATAAATGAACCAGGACTCTCTAGGTTCAAACTATAACTCTCATTCTCATCCTCTCCAGGAGGCAAATTACTCAAACTAAGAAATGGCATCTAGGGAAAGAATGAATGCAGTTTGGAACTGTAAGAGCCTTTGTTAAGATCTCTGGAAGATCTAAGGCAAAGCATCATAGAAACATTTAGACAAATAAAATTATCTCTAAAGATTTAAGGTTTTGCAGATGCTCGCTGTTAAACAAAGGGCTTAACAATATTTTAAAGATGTTATCCCACTAAAGCCTCATTAGGATCCCAAGGTAGAGAAGGGCTTATCTTAAAAAGATTTGTGGTTGGGATTTTTGCTATATAGAATAAATCCCAATAAGATTCATAGACAGCCTACAAAGTTTTCAAGAGAATTGTGATGATGGAAGCACCACCAGCTTGGAATAAAAAAGACGGCGAGAGAACAAAAGGAAAAGAAGAATGCTGCAGCATTCTCTGCTCTGTCCGAATCTCCTTCACTCTCCAAAATGTTTCCTCTTTTATAGGATTCCAGAAACTTATCAAGGCTCACCCACATGAGTGGAGACATGTCCACTCATGTCCACCTAATCCGGTTTAACAACCGCTCTTGATTAAATCACATCTCCAGGGAGATGATCTGATTATAGCTTCAAACATACAGTATTGATAGGGATTATTCTGCCTCTATGAAATGGGATTTAGATTAAAACATGGCTTTTCTAGGGGACATACATCCTTTCAAACTGGCACAGTGGTTGTTTTAATGCATGACATTTTGAGATGGTTTGTAATGCAGTGGTAAATAATCACAAGGATTAAAGAAGCCTAATATTCTGGTTTAAGTTATCTAAAATATAAACCACTATACAACAGAAGTCAGAGATGATTAGGAAAAACTTAAACCTGGAATCTTAAGAAGATCCACAACGCTTATTAATGGATGGAGTAGTGGGACTAAAACCAAGATTTTTCAGATCTTAAGGAGCAAGGTAAATATGGCTGACATTCAGTTACATGCATGTTTCTATACAATGATTTTTATCATTCATACTCTGTCATAATCAACAAATAAAAGCAGACACATGAAATAAAACCAGGGTACTAGAGATCTAAGTAGAACTATACAGCAGAAACAGGGTAGGAGCTAGGGTAGAATCCACAACCCAAGACCAAGCAGAGGTCACAAGCAGGTAAGGATTCAGGACCCAGAAGCAGACCCATGATCTCCAGAAGTCTTTTCCAAATTATATTACTCTGAATCCTACTTCAGGCTGTTAACAAGTGTCCCTGGGCAGGAAACCATTATATCACCCTCCAGGCCATGGTCTCTGGCTGTTGCCATCACCTCTGGCCTCATCTCCAGTACATATTAAAAATCCAAACCATGACTGACTCCAAGTACTTTAAGCCAATATAAAAGGAGAAATCTTTGAATTAAAGGCTGAGCTCAACAATGAAGAGAAAAGATGAAGGAGGCTATGGAGAAAGTGGTTACTGCTATGACCATGGGGAAAGATGTCAGCTCTCTCTTTCCAGGTTTAGTGAACTGTATGCAGACTGACAACCTGGAACTAAAGAAACTTGTATATCTCTATCTGATGAATTATGCCAAGAGCCAGCCAGACATGGCCATCATGGCTGTCAACAGCTTTGTGAAGGACTGTGAAGATCCCACTCCTTTGATTCAGGCTTTTGCTGCTATTTTCTGAAATAGCAGCAGTTTGCTTGGCAAAGCTTCACGATATTAATGCCCAAATGGTAGAAGATCAGGGATTTCTGGATTCCCTGTGAGATCTCAGAGCACATTCAAATCCAGTGGTGGTGCCTAATGCTAGAGCAGAGCAGCATTATCTGAAATCAGTGAGTCTTGCCTAAATAGCAACTTAGTGGATCTAAACCCACAGAACATTAACAAGCTGCTGACAGCTCTGAATGAGTGTACTGAATAGGGCCAAATTTTCATCCTGGACTGCTTGTCTACTTACAATCCTAAAGTCGACCGGGAGCTTCAGAGCATCTGTAAGCAGGACATTCCCTGGCTATCCCATGCCAATTTAGCAGCAGTGCTCTTGGCAGTAAAAGGCCTAATGAAATTTCTAGAGTTGTTACCTAGGGACTCTGACTACCACAATATGCTGCTGAAGAAGTTAGCCTCCTCTTGTCACTTGGCTGTCTGGGGAGCCAGAAGTGCAATATGTCGCCCTGAGAGGAACATCAACCTAACTGTCCAGAAAAGGCCTGAAATCTTGAAGCAGAAAATCTAGGTCTTCTTTGTGAAATACAGTGATCCCATCTATGTTAAACCTGAGAAGTTGGACATCATGGTTTGCTTGGCATCCCAAGCCAACATTGTTCAGGTCCTGGCAGAACTGAAGGAATATGCCATGGAGGTGAATGTCAACTTTGTTCGCAAAGCTATGTGAGCCACTGGAGGTGTGCCATCAAGATGGAGCAATCTGCAGAGCAATGTGTGAGCGCATTACTTGATCTCATCCAGACCAAAGTAAATGATGTGGTCCAAGAGGCAATTGTTATCATCAGGAATATCTTCAGCAAATATCCCAACAAATATGAAAGCATCATTGCCACTCTTTGTGAGAACTTAGACTAGCAGGATGAGCCAGATGCTCGAGTAGTGATGATTTGGATTGTGGGAGAATATACTGAAAGGAGTGACAATGCAGATAAGTTACCGGAGAGCTTCTTGGAAGGTTTTCATGATGAAAGCACCCAGGTACAGCTAACTCTGCTTTCTGCCATAGTGAAGTTGTTTATCAAGAAACCATCAGAAGCACAGGAGTTGGTCTAGCAGGTTTGAGTTAACCCTGACCATTTAGACCAGGGCTGTATTTATTTGTGCTGTCTCTCAGTGGACCCTGTCACAGCCAAAGAAGTAGTCATGATTGAGAAGCCACTGATCTCTGAAGAGACTGATCTTTGAACCAACTCTGCTGGATAAGCTTATATGCCACATTGGTTCTTTGGCCTCTGTGTACCACAAGCCTCCCAATGCTTTTGTGGAAGGAAGTCATGGAATCCATCACAAACAATTCCCAGTTCATCATGGAAGCACTGATGCAGGTGACAGCCCTGTTGGCACCACCTCTGCAACCAACCTGGAACAGCCTCAAGTTATCCCCTCTGTGCTGGTTTAAAAGGATTATGTACCCTAGAAAAGCCATGTTTTAATCCTGATCCATTTTGTGGAGACAGCCATTTCTTTTAATCCCTATTCAGCACTGTAGGTTGGAAACTTGATTAGATTATCTCCAGAAAGATGTGGCTCACCCAGGTGTGGGTATAAACCTTTGATTAGAGGGAGATATGACTCCATCTCTAATGGTGGGTCTTGATTAGTTTACTGGAATCCTTTAAAAAAGGAAACATTTTGGAGAGAGCCACGAGAACCATAGGAACCCACGCAACCAGTGACCTCTGGAAATGAAGAAGGAAAACACCCCTGAGGGAGCTTCATAAAACAAGAAGCCTGGAGAGGAAGATAGCAGGCACCGCCATGTTTGCCTTGTGCCTTTCCAGTTGAGAGGGAAACCCTGAATGTCATAGTCCTTCTTGAAACAAGGTATCTTTTCCTGGATGCCATAGATTGGATATTTCTATTGTCTTGCTTTAATTTGGACATTTCCACAGCCTTAGAACTATAAATTTTTAACTTACTAAATTCCCCTTTTTAAAAGTCATTCTGTTTCTGGTATATTGCATCCCAGCAGCTAGCAAATTAGAACACCCTTTCAAGATAACTTTCTGGGGGACCTTTTGAACATTCACCTTTGTCCCCCAGTTAAAATACCACAGGTATCCTCCGTGCAGCTGGGAGCAGTGGATCTCTTGGAAGGAGGATTAGATAGTCTGCTTGGCAGTGACCTCGGTGGGGGCATTGGAGAAAGTCCAGCAGTTGGACCTTCCTTCATCCCATCATCAGTGCTTGCAACATTAGCTCCTTCGCCTACTCCTGCTGTGGTCAGCAGTGGTCTGAATGACGTGTTTGAACTCTCCACAGTTATAGGCATGACACCTGGTAGATACGTGGCTCCTAAAGCTGTCTGGCTGCCTGCAGTAAAGGCAAAAGGCTTGGAGATTTCAGGAACATTTACTCACTGCCAAGGGCTTATTTACATGGAAATGAACTTCACCAACAAAACTCAGCAGCATATGACAGATTTTGCCATCCAGTTTAAAAAGAATAGCTTTGGCGTCATCCCCAGCACTCCTCTGGCCATCCATACACCACTGATGTCAAACCAGAGCACTGATGTTTCCCTGCCTCTTCATACCCTGGGCCCAGTCATAAAGATGGAACTTCTGAATAACCTGCAGGTGGCTGTGAAAAACAATATCGATGTCTTCTACCTCAGCTGCCTCATCCCACTCAATGTGCTTTTTGTAAAGATGACAAAAAGAGTGTGCCAGGTTCTCCTTGCAACATAGAAGGCAAATGAAAATGAACTTCAGTTTCAGATTAAAGAATGTCATTTAAATGCTGACACTGTTTCCAGCAAATTATAAAACAACAATGTTTATACTATTGCCAAGAGGAATGTGGAAGGGCAGGACATGCTGTACCAATCACTGAAGCTCACTAATGGCATTTGGATCTTGGCCGAGCTACGTATCTGGCCAGGAAATCTCAACTACATGCTGTCACTGAAGTGTGGAGCTCATGAAGTCTCTCAGTACATCTATCAGGTCTACAAAGCATTTTGCAAAACTAATAGACTGGTCCATTGCCCTGTGGCCATCCAGTGATTGGTGCAAGTCAAGAACTCTTCATTGGAAGAAATTGCATTGATGTGTAGAATCTGAACCCAAAGGCACTGAGGCCACCCACTATGATAGTGACTAGTCTAACCTGTGCTAACATTAGGGTACAACCTGCTGGATATTTTTAGCTTCCTATGAGCACTTGTAACCACTGCTTCGGTCACTTCCTGCTTCTCACCACCTGCTGCTGCTATCTGCTCCTTACTTGTGAGCTTCTCCAGGCCGTGCCAGTGGCTGGCGTTTTCTACACCTGCTTATAAGTGTAGTTTGATATTTTGCAACCGAGAGCTCATTTCAAAAGTGAAAAAAAAAGAAAAAATATTAAAGCAAGGGAAAGTGTCACTTTATTGTTTTATATTTTTGTATATATTAGATTTTGAGAGAGTAGTACAACTGGGAGAAAGTGTTATAAAAAACTGACTGTCATTAACTACACAGCCGTGGAAGAAGAGACAGTTTCTTGCCCCACCTGTTAGAGGTTCTCTCATCTATATCAACCTTAACTCTGGTCATTTGGATTTTCACTTTTTCTTTCTTTTTTTCAAACTCTGTACTCCTTTTCCTTGGCCAAGCATTGTGATTTGCCCTGCCCCCTATTATTATCTCATTTGATTGCTTTGCAATTGGAAATGGTGATCTTCCTTGAATAATGTTTTAGGGCTTGTCATAACCAAGGCCCAGACACCTGAGAACTTTCCCTTGAGCTAATCCATTAGTAACACTGATTAAGGACTTTGAGAAGAAATGGGAACAGGAGCCAAAATACCCTCCCACCCCATTCCCTTCCCTGTATTTCTTATTTCCATGTCAGATCTAAAACCATAGTTTTTGTGTTGAAGCAGACTTTAATAACTTCTCCAACACTGTTTTTCTACAAAGGAAAAAGATAGAAAGTAAGAACAGGGTGGTGTTGCACGAAGCACGTCAACTGCTGCAAAACTGGGGCTGGACCTTCCAAATCTTCCTCACTGTTGTTTTCACTGTGGGAATGTCTCTCATTGTTTGTCTTGTCCTCAAGGCCTTTCTCCTGCCTTTTCTTTGTGGCTGTTCACATACTTCATTATTGATTTTGGTACTCTCTTCATTGGCATCACATGGCAGCAAAGTATCTCCTCAGTTACTAGAAGGTAAATCTGGATGCTGGGATGAAGGAGTAACGAATGTTTCCCTATATGATCCTGTAACCATAGCCCTTCAGCAGTTGGGGGGTGGGTACAGAGATGAAATGAGCTTAGAGACAGATGTTGTAAATTCACTTTACTCTACAACTCTCTGATTTTCCTTTTCCTCCGTTACTTAGGTTTCAAGGCAAATTGAGATCTCTACCCAGAGGGCCAAGCAGTTCTTGTCAACTCTCAGAAGACGAGGGGATGTGGAATTCCATCCCTTAACACAGTGGGTATGATTTCTTAAAGAACCCTTCATGCCCAAAGCACACCTTATTTAGCAGTGTTCACACTGTTTCATCTGTGGTCCTTGTTGCCTTACCTGGCACCCAGCAGTCAGGATCCTTGACCAAGACTGCTCTCCTCAGGTGCTCCTCCTCAAACCAGGCCCTTCAGGGTCAAGAGGCCTCATTTTGGACCCAGACCTAAGAGTGAGTCCAAAAGGAGGAATCGTGGAAAGCAAGAGCAAAAACTGTTCCTGCGCCCTGATGACCCAAAATGATCCTACTTCATATCATCGCAGAGCCTGGGGGAGTGGTTCCCCAAAAGCAGTACTTAGACTTGGATAATCTCCAAGAGAACTGTTGAGGTGGGGAAAGGAAATATGCCCTGCACTCACCACCCCTCAGGCCTGTGAGGAATAGGAAATAGCCCAGGATTGTGTGTGGGCGGTGGGTAGGTTGATGGTGTGTGGAGTGGAAAGGCAGGTTGATAAAGTCCCCTTGTTGGAGAATCATTCATGGAGTCAAACACAAGTAGTGAAGAAGATTCATGCTACAAATGCATCTCAAAGCAATCTGTAGTTCCAGAAGGAAGAAAGTGTGTTGGTACAAGAAGACAATTCAATTTTGTACCAGGATATATCCCTCAATCCCCAAAACTGAGCTTCTTTCAGACTCTACCAATGATGAATTCTGTTTTCAGCTGGCCTGACTGAGCCAATCCATGAACGCTTTGCTCTGTGGGGAGGCTGTCTGCCTTTGCACATCTGAGCAGACTTAGGGAAAGATTCTGCTTCATATAAAAGGAACTTTCTCCCGAAGACAGAATCTGTTGCTCCACTGCAGCTTCCCTTTTGACCTGTTTCAAGCTTGGTTGAACTGAAGAAGTGGAGTGGAGGTTCCCCCTCTCCTCTGTCTCTGTATGTCTCTGTAACTGCCAGCTGGCATCAATACAAAAGGCAAGCAAAACAAGCACACACCCAGAACTCTTTTGCTGGTCTGAGATTTTCTGAGCATTTGTCCTCTCCGTAGCCTGTTCCATGTTTCTATTATGTGAAGCTTGGGACTTTAGAGAGAAATTGGGGGTGGGGGGAGAGCAGTGATAAATGTTGCCCTAAGAATGCTTGCCATTCTTTTGTTCTCATTGGGACCTATCCTTGGGGAAGTTGGGAATTGGGGGAAGCTTGACCTTGTGTCATCAGTAAACTCTCATTTAGACACAAGAAAAGAGGTGTCCCAAGGAATAGGGTTCCTTGACCAAATAAAAATGTGGGTGGAAGAGTATCTTCCCTTCTCCCCACTTGGATTGTTTTTCCCATCAGAGGAGGCAACACAAATTTGACTGGGACAGATTCCGGGATACCAGTGAGGATATTTTTACCCCAGTAGCATGGTCACATACCTACCAGGTGCTGCACACATGTCGGATGTTCTGTGACCTTGACTTATCATTTCACTGTCACAAAGTTTAAGCCAAGGCAGAAGTGCCCCTCCTTGATCACACCTGCCTCTCTTGGGCTTTGCTTTCTTTTGCTCCCAGCTCCCATTGGACAAGTTGATCTAAACAGGACCTTCCACAGGGCACACTTGCCATGTCTGCTACTCCCCTTCCTCCCTCCTTCTCCCTTGCAGTGGCGAGACCCAGCTCCTGTACTAGCCACAGTGAAAGTCACTTATGCATGAGCCAATGACCCAAAACGTGTCAGCTTCTCTTACTCCCTCACCAAGAACAAAGTATTTTGATGTTCTTCAGACAACTGATGGTAGGAGAAAGGGCCCCTTGATTCTAAACAATCAACTCCAGTCCAGTTTACTAGAAATCCCTGTATTGCAATATCATGCAACGGCCTGCTAATAATGTACTAGAATTGAGTTCCCATTACCCAAGGTCTTTTTTTCTCCTCTCATTCACTCAGGAATCTCAAGTGAGAAGGGGTGCCTGAGACCATATTAGACCTGGGCACTCCTGGGTCCCTGCTTTATAGCATCAATTATATTGATAAGAAGCTCACTGCACTTCTTGACACATAGGTGGCAGCCTTCTCTTCCTCCCTGCCACTAGGCCTGTCTCCCTGCTCCATCTTCTTCCAGGCTTAGGCCAACATGAACATAAGCACTGGGAATGAATCATGCCTTCTTATGACATGGTAGATTTTGGCCTCTGATCCTAGTGGGCTGTGATCTATTGCCTGAAGTTAGAAAAAAGCTACTGCAGGGTCCTGGTCCCAGCCTAATCATATCTGCTGAGTGAGAAAGATGCAGAGGACTGAGCTCAGGGAAACGAGAGTCATAAATGGCCCAGAACAATATTGTCAGCACCTCACTTTGCAAGGGCAGCTACGGGGAACCTCTTACCTCAAATCGGCAGAGGTTGGTGACACAGGCTTTCTTAGGTCCTAATGCATGAAAGACCTGTTCCTTCAGAGCTTGTTTTGGTCTCTTTATTCCACTTCTCACCAGAGCTCCAAATGAGGCCTTCCAACTACCAAAGCATCAAAGTCCTACTGTGCTGGTCTCATGGGAGCTGAAGAAATGCAAAAGCAGGTCAGGGACTCACCCTTAAAGACTGTAGCTCAGCAAGTCTTAAGCTAGGGCCCAGGTATCAAAACATTCTTACAAGCATTCCTACTGACATTCTGGTGTGGAACAGTCCACAGACCCCACCTTGAGAAGCATCTGCTTGGTCTCCAGGCGATTAGAGATGGAAATTGTTAGACATTCCAGTGTTAGCTCTCTCAGCTTCTCTTCATCTTTACCTTCTCGGAACTCCAGCTAGGTTCAAGCAGTGAACCGCAGCAGGTCTCTTTTAGGTGAAGCTTGTCTCAACCCCCATCTTCCCTCCTCCATTCCAGTGTTAGCTCTCTCAGCTTCTCTTCATCTTTACCTTCTCGGAACTCCAGCTAGGTTCAAGCAGTGAACCGCAGCAGGTCTCTTTTAGGTGAAGCTTGTCTCAACCCCCATCTTCCCTCCTCCTCTGAGGAAAGTATGTTCCCCCAGTGTGGTAGTTAGATTCAGTTGTCAACTTGGCCAGGTGAAGGCACCTAGTTCTGTTGCTGTGGACATGAGCCAATGGTACGTGAACCTCATCTGTTGCTGATTACATCTGCAGTCGGCTAGGAGGCATGCCTGCTGCAATGAATGACGTTTGACTTAATTGGCTGGTGCTTAAATGAGAGACTGTAACATAGCACAGCTAAAGCAGCTCAGCATTCCTCATCTCAGCACTCTCAGCTCAGCCCAGGCCTTTGGAGATGCAGAAGGGAACTACCCCAGGGAAAGTTGATTGGAACCTAAAGGCCTGGAGAGAAGGCCAGCAGAGACCATCCTGTGCCTTCCCACATAAGAAAGAATCTCAGTGGAAAGTTAGCTGCCTTTCCTCTTAAGAACTAACAATTCTTTTATTAAAAGCCAATCCATTTCTGGTGTGTTGCATTCCGGCAGCTAGCGAACTGGAACACCCACCTTAGAGGAAAACTGACTATGGTGGTGAATTGCAGAGAACCAGATTATTGTTTCAGGCCCTATGACACACTGCATTAATGGAGAAAGAAAGAGGAATGAGGGTGCTGAGGCTGTATCAGATTGAGGCAGAGGAAGCCTCAAAGAATGAACACAAACCTAAGTGCTAAGAAGATTTAAGAATTTATGTTGGGAGAACTCAGCTTAAAGGAAAGGGGAATTCTGGTTGATGCCCCAAACCTTAGTCCAAGCCAGCCATGGTAATGTCCACTTTCCCAGACTCTGGCTCATGGATAGTCAGGACTAAAGCCATTTTGGATGAATGAGTTGCCAGGAGAGCTTTGCTTGAAGCTCCTGTGTAAAACAAACCAGTCTTTCTCTCCCTATGGCTCTGAACAGGCAACATGGCACCCAGTAGGTGCCATGAGAGGCACCAGTCTTAGGATGAAGTTGAAGCTGGAGGCATCAGAGCAGAAAGATGGAAAGTACCTGGCACCTGATGACATCATTGGGCCACTCAATCAGCCAACCTTTAAGCCTGTGTCCTATTGCTAGACTTTACAAAACGAACAATAAGCCTTCTCATTATTTAAGCCAATTTGAGTCAAGGTATTTATAAACTTGCAGAGGAAAGTATCCCAACTTACTTCTAAAATTCTCAGAATTCAGCACATTAAAAGGAAAGGCTTTAGAAGGATAAAAAGAAACAGAATGAAACATGATCAGTTTTAAGCACAAAGTTTTGGTCTAGCAGTCAAGAACTGAAGAGTGGGAAAGAAGAAAGAGTTTCTGAACCCAGAAATAGCCTCAGACCCACAGACAGAAGAGAAAGGGCAGAACCAAACCAAGAAGCAAGCTGAACTTTCAAAGATTCTGCCAGAATAACTTGTAGGGAATAATAGAAGCCTTTTCCATGCTGTAGGGAAGGAACTGACAACATGTGATGTTTCTGCTTTCGCAGAGACAGCTGTGAAATTATTCAAACAATTATTCGAATAATTATTTGATTATTCAAACAAAGCCTGGAGAACTCAGAAGAGGAAGATTTCAAGCTAGGGGAGGTGTGGGGGCCAGGGGACAGGTCGGTCCTTCCTGGACTACTGAGGGAACCGTCCTTGTAAACCTCACCAAGAGCAGCTTCAGCTCAGGAACCTGTTTTGGGGGGGTGAGTCCCTGAGCTGAGACCAAGGGTTTGTGACTGAGAAGAAGCAGGTGCCACGGGCCTGCAGAATTCAAAGGTAGGAAGCAGCAGCCACTGTGTGGCTGAGGAGTAAAAGCCAGGCTCCCTCCTGTGGGTGTAGGGCATAAAGCAAAGAGCAGGTGCCCAGGACCTTTAATGGGAACGTTCATTCCCAGCCCCTTGTTGTTTCCTCCCAGAGGAGGGTCATCCATCAACGCGACACTCCTGGTCCCTCCCTCCTCCCACCTGGGGTGAGAAGTGGGTTCTTAGATGTTCTGGAGAAGGAGCATGGGCTGGGGCTCCGAAACCTCCTGCCTATCTCTCTGGAGCCAGCCTGGGTTAGAGAGCAGGCCTCTGGGCTTTATAAAGGTGATATTTTGATCTCCAAGTACTGACTTCCATGT
>PVIY010050640.1:0-16092 GCA_004026745.1 Myrmecophaga tridactyla
CACACGGGCGAGCGCAGTTCGTGGTGGCCGGGTCAGGCCCTGAGAAGCCCGGCTCCTGGGCTCCGGGAGACGGAGGACGGAGAGACCAGAGCGCTCGGATTTGGGGACGTCAGGACCCGACCCAGGGGTTTTGATATCAGTCCCTGGAGGAAGAGGCGAGACTCGAAAGCTTGGATTGGAACATCTGGGCGGGGAACAATGAGGGTGCCAAAGCGCCTGCGTACTGCGAGCGCCTAACCATCCGTACGCAAAAAGCTTAAATTTGTACGGCAATGGCGTCTTGCAACGTCATCATAACGCTCCCCCGGGCAGAGAAGGACCCCTCCCGCATTCGGAGCCCTGCGTTGGCGCGACTACGCCGCTGCCCGGTGGTAATCTGGGATTTCGGCTTCGAGGGGCTCACCGGGCGGAAAGGCGCGGCAACTGTGGCGAGCGACTGGTAGGCGCAGCCAAAGGCAGACTTGTGCTGTAGGGAGAAAGTCAGAGGCCTGGGCTCCGGGAGTCGGGAGGAGGGAACCGCGGGCAGTGCTTGGGACACAGGGACACGGAGCGGGTGAAGGCGTGCGTGGAAGGTAGAAGTAGTCACAGGATGCCAGAGGAGGAGGTCTCTCGGGAAGAGGCGGGCTAAAGGGTGGGACCAGAGTTCACGTACCAGACCTACGACAGGTGGGAGAGACGGGGCTCGGAGGGACTTGCTGGTGTCAAAAATCAAGGGTCCCACGCTCTGAATTCAGAGTTAGAACGGTGCAGGATGTCATAGGTCACACAGGTGAGGCTATAAGGGAGTCACAAACTTGGGGAGTGGAATCCTTTGGGAAGTTTCATCAGGTTAGAGTTCAAGGAGATGGCATGTCATGGGGGTCAAAGGTTGGCATGGAGAGTCTCTGTTGCGGTCAGAGGTCACAGGATTAGCGGGCCCTCTGACCGAGGCTGATGACAGATGAGCGGCCTCACTTGATTTACTATTCTGTCATTCATACTCCTCTATCTACTAGAGGAGTCTCAAGTCTCCATGGAGGACCTGCACCCACAAAAGACCATGGAGCAGCAGGACTCATCAAAAGAGAGGAGTCCCCGCAGCCCCGGAGGTGACATCTGTGAGTACTTCTAGCCAGAAAGGGTGGGGAACAGGAACTGATACTAAAAGGATCTCTATAGCATTTCACTGTTCAAGGCTCTGTGGGATGTGGCCCCTCCCTGAACTGCCTAACAGGAACTGCCTCTCCCCAACCTCATTACCCTCAGGTACACCCACCCTGCTCCTGCCACAGAAACAGGAATGGGATGTGGTTCAGAGGGAGACGTTAACATCCAGGACAGGCATGGGGTGGGAGATATGGACGGGAAAGGGCAGATTGAGAGAGAAGGCCTGAGGTTCCAGCCACAACTCTGTCCTGGACTTGCTGTGTGATTGGGCCTCCATTACCCTAGCTGTCAAAAGGGGCTGCCGTTACCCATCTCACATAGCTGTTGGGGGGAATTTGCTGCAGAAAAAGAGAAAGTTGGGTGTTAATGATGGTAGCCAGTTTGACTTCATAGCAAGCATTTCTACTGAATACTTATGTGCCAGGCAGCATTCTGAGTTTAACACTATCTCATTAAGTCCTCCAAACAAACCTAATGGAATTGGTATTGTCACTTTACAGATGAGAGAACTGAGGCAGAGAGAGATTAAGGATTAATAAGCATGAGAGCAGTAATGTCAAGTGCCCTCCAGCCCAAGACCACCCACCAGGAACACACCTGTAGTTGAATTCTGCAAGGGAGAACACACACCAGGGGGAGCTGTGGGTGGTCTCAGTAAGAGGGTATAAGAAAGGACTTACTATAGGATTAGGGTTTGTGTTAGGCAGGTTTTGGGGAGGGTTCAAGGAAGCAGAGCTTTGCTGTGATTGGATGCTGTCAGAAAGCAGGGGCCATTCTCTGATTAGACATCTCAATACATCTTATCTGGGAGGAAGGAACAAAGTGAGGCTGAAGCTGTGATTGTTAAAGCAGCAGCAGTCACTCCCATTAGCCGGGATAGGGGGATGTTGGGTCATTTTTGTGATTTGGACAAGATTCATGTTTTTGTTGTGTTCAGACATGACTTTAGCAAGGTCTCGTTTTTGTCTGGATTCTTCAAGGTCCCTGCATGGTCTTGTCTGATGTTCATTTTCTGTGAAATTGTGTATGTTCAACAGAATACTGAGACTTAGCTATGGGTTCCAGACCAGCTCTGGGATGTCAGGCTGCTTTTCTCAGTAGTAATAACTGCAGACCGCTGTATAGCACATATATATTTTCCAGGTACTTGAAAGAAAATAACCCATTTATCCCTCCCAGCAACCCTAAGAGGTGATACTGTTATTACCTCTTTTTCCAGAGGGGGGAACCAATGTCTAGGAAGTGATGGAGCCAGGATTCAATCCCAGGAAGACTGGCTGTGGAGGTTGGCCGCTACCACCACACTGCTGCTGCCCATCACTCCCTGGGTTCCATCCTGGCTCTACTGGATGTTGCTTAAACTTTTTGAGCCTCAGTCTGTTCATCTATAAAACAGGTTTAATAATAGTTCCCTCATAACTCTGTCCAGCACAGGCATAGAGCCTGGCCCAGAGTGAGTACTTGGTGCTACTGTTGGCCTGATTTCGGGGATCAGGAGAGGTCCTGGAGCCTCCTGCTGGCTTCTCCTGACCTTTTCCCCATCCTTCAGGCCATCCAGGGGCCCTGCAGTGCACCCACTGCCTCATCACCTTCATCGATTCCAAGTTCCAGGAGCGACACATGAAGCGGGAGCACCCAGCGGACTTTGTGGCCCAGAAGCTGCAGGGGGCCCTTTTCATCTGCTTCATCTGCTCCCGCTCCTTCCCCTCCTCCAAGGCCCTGATCGCCCATCAGCGCAACCATGGTCCCGCCACCAGGTCCTCCCCACCGACTTCACCCACGACTCCCCAGCCCCCCTTCCCCTGTCCTGACTGTGGCAAGACTTTTGGGTGGGCCTCTTCTCTGAGGCGGCATCGCCAGGCCCATGAGGCCCGTGCAGCTTCTGGCCCCTTTGCCTGCACCGAGTGTGGTCAGGACTTTGTCTGGGAAGCCAGGCTGCACCACCACTACATCCAGCATGCCCGAGGGGAGCTCTGGGGGCCTTGGAGGGATTTGCTTCCCTCCCCAGGAAGGCAAAGGGCTTCTGATAAATAGGACCCGAAAGATATTCATTTGGGGCTTCAGTCTTTGGAGAATATGGAGACCTTTAGGGAAAGAGTGAAATCAGATAACAGTGAGATCTTTTGTTTTCAGTCAAAAATGTTATTTGTATTCCCCTCATTCCAATTAAATAGCTTTAAATCCCAGCTTGCTGCAGATTATATAATAACCTTTCACGCTTCCCAGATGTGTGCCATGGGCTGTTGGAGCAGAGGGCACTGGATTTGTGCTTTAATGGGCTACAGGGAAGATGAGGTGTGGCTGACTTGCAAGGCTGCAGTGTTTCTAATGCAGAGCAACTTGGGCCTTTGGGGCTGGGGCAGCAGAGCAGGAAGCTGGACTCTGAGTCACACCGGGGCTGCAAGCTGAGTCTCTGGCTCTTCCTTCTCAAGGAGAGGCCACCCCATTGGATGGCATCAATCCCTCTCACCATTTATGTCCCACTTGAATAATTTTGCATACTATTTTAGGCATGGAATATTTTTATATGTGTAGGTGAGGTGGCATAAAATGAATAAACTAACAGAATAGTATCTAAAAACAGGAAAGTTCTAAATTAAAACATCTAAACAGGGAGCTTTGGCTTTTGAGCAGGAATCCCAGAGAACATAAGGAGGGAGGTGGGAGCTCAGGGCAGGGTTGGCCTGGCCCTGTGGGAAACTGGTTTAGAATCAAAGAGATACCTTCTGTTTCGTGGTTTTTTTTGGCCAATGTTGCAAATACTTGGAGATGTCCTATTAAGCTCCTATTTTCGAGCTCTCTAGACTTATTGCAGGGGCAGGGCAGAAGCTACCAGACAGGTGAGGAGCTCCACCTGGCCAGTTTTATTCCCTTGTGTTACCTGCCCTGCCCCTGGAAACAATGGTTGATGCCCTGCATACAGTCGTCATAGGCTCTATTGAATTGACAGATGTTTCTATTCAGTTCAGATGGATGGTGGAGGCTGAGAGCTCCAATTTTTAGCTAGGCAGATGGCAGCTTAAAAAAAACCAACACTTCTCACATTCCCTTGCAGCTAGACATGGCCATGTGATTGAATTCTGGCCAGTGGGACACAGAGTGTGGTATGTATAATTTCTGGGAAGTGCCCTCAAGCTTTGGGAAGTGGACATGGTGGTGAGCCATCTTGGATCATGAGGACAGGAACAAGACAGCAGGAGCCTAGGTCTCTAGATGACTTCATGGAGCAGAGCTGCCACACCAGCCCTAGTACAAACTATTTTCATGCTACGTGAGAAATAAACCTTTATCTTGTTTTAGCCACCATTGTGTGGGGACTCTGTCACATGCAGCAGAATTTACAGATTAAGCGAGGGATCTGCAAACTACAGCTAAATTCTGCTACTGCATGGTCTTGCAAATATTTCCAGTTTTATTGGAACACGTCATGCTCATTTACTTATGTACTGTCCAGAGCTACATACAAGAGCAGAGCTGAGTAGGTGCAACAGAGACCAACTTTAAAGTCCACAAAGCCTAAAATAGTTTCTACCTGGCCTTTTACCAAAAAAAAAGTTTGCCATCCTCTTGCCTAACTAATAGACATAAAACCTACTCTGAATCTGGAAGTAGGGGTTCCTGCCCTAGGAAACAGAGTTTCTCACAGTCTATGTGTGTCTGTGGGTAGGACTGGGGACAGGGCTAGATGATTTCTTTGCTGGGGGGACTTAAGGAAAAACAAGCTTGGACTCAGATGGCCATTACTTTTTCCCAAATATCAACATCAGCTAAGCTAAACATTTCCTCTGGCACCTGGTAAAAGCCCACTAGTTACCAACCTAGACGTCTTAGCATGGCTTCCCTTATCTCAAATCTAAGGCTCTCCTGAGACAGACAACAGCCTCCCCAAATACACCCTCGACTTCTTATGTTCTCTACACTCCCAAGATGTCAGAGATTCCCAAGACTTTAGTTAGCATCACTGGTGCCTTCCAATTCTATTTTCAGTCCAAACATTAGATTTCTCCCCAGAGCCATATTACTTACATGACAAAAGGAAGTTTCAAACTTAAAATGGGTAACCATGGCTCCTGCAGTACAGCACCACCACCCCCACCTTTGCCACAACCTTCAATGAAATGACCTTGCATCTGCTTCTAAAATCCAGAATTTAACTACATCTATTATAACCTCAGCAGGAGCCCACATCGCCTAACTTCCCTCTGCTACAACTACTGCCCATCTTCAGATTTCCTCCCATTGTGTAATTGTAAATCGACTTAGCTCACTTCATTTAAAACCCTCCGTGACTTCCCATAAACAAGACCCAGAGACCTAGTCAGGCCCCAAAATCCAACATTGATCAGCCCCCAGCCCTTTAAGCAACGTTATCTCCCTCTGCTCCTTTACCACACTCTAGCCACACATGCCAGGCTGGCTCCTTCCTCAAGGTCTTTGCACTTTCTGCTCCCTCTGCCTGGAAAGCTTACTTCAGAACATTGCAAGGCAGCCTCCTCATTACTCAGATCTCAACACATTATACGCCCCCTCAGAGGCTGTCCTCAATCTGCTTAGCTAAAGCAGCACTAGCAACCCTCATCCTGATTTATTTTCTTCCTAGCATTCTGTAATGCCTGGAATTATCCCATTTTTGTTTATAAGCTTATTATCTGCATCTTTACACTGGACTTCAAGTTCCTGAGGGCAAAGTATTCACAAGTCTCCCTTACTGCTCCATCCCCAGCACCTAGGATGGGGCTTAGCCAGAAGTTTAAAAAGTACCTACTGCCCGCACCTGTTCTTTACCTATGATCTCTCAGCCTCATACCCCCCTTTCTACACTGCTTTGTAATGCTGGGACTTTCTGCACACTGCTTCCCAGACTCCCTGGAGAGCTAAGATCAGGAAGAGGGTGAAAAGGAATCAGACAGCTCTGGGATTCTGCTGGAACCCTCCAGCAGTAGCTGAGGCTCCAGCATCTGTTTACTCTCGACAAGAGGCCCTACACCCGTTCCACAGAGAGGTACCCATATGGTTGCATGGTAGCCTGCCCTCCAAGTTCCTGTGAGGTTCAAATAACATACTTCTTTACCTGTCTTGGGAGTGGGAACTGCTGCTTGTAAACACAAATTTCTGCATAACCTCACTTCTCCATGTTTGTACTTCCAGCTTTATTATTATTATTATTATTTTCACATGGGCAGGCACCAGGAATCAAACCCAGGTCTCCAGCATGGCAGGCAAGATCTCTGCCACTGAGCCACCGTGGCCCACCCTTTTTAGCCTTTTAATGATTTTAAAGGAAAATCCTCTTCCTTTTGGCCACTGAAGAACCCAGTGGTAGCACATCCAGATTTCCTGATTCCTAATGTCTCTTCTGATCCTTAGGAATACTTGCTGATGGAGAATTCTCTCCTTTGCTTAGAAATCCCTGTCTTAGGGCAGAAGAGATAGATACACTGCTCCATGAAACAGAACTCATTTTGAGTTGATTTAATGAACTGTAAATTTCTGCTCTGGTTTAAAGATTCTGTGATAAGCTAGAGTAGTTATGAAAGTCTCAGTTCAAAGAGTTGATGTTTGGTTCTGGTATTCTGAATTTCTCGAATGAGAAGTATGAGTTTTGAAACATGCTTTAGTCTAAGGTCCTGTAACAAGGGGCAAAACTGCAAATGTACTCTTGGGGCCAGGCAGGGTGTGAGATGCTGGGGAAAGGCGGGGACTGGAAAATAGGAGTGAATGCCCTATCGAAAAGGAGGGACCCCTACTCCCTAGCTCCAGCCAACCACTTCCCCATGAGATTGTGGGCTCAGCAATACAGATCTTACTATTTTTTAAGAGAAGCCAGAAACTTGCATTTTCATGTGAAATCTCATTTTCAAGCGTTGGTCACCGATGTGATTAAAAATCATCAATAACTCGGTAGAGACTACACTCCTTCAAGTCCAGTGGTGCCATTTCTGGGCTCAGTGGCTAAAAATGTATGCCCTACATCTGTCAAACCTGCGCTCTGCTTCTTTCTAGCTGAGAGACATATGACATGCATCTCAGTCTTTTTATGGGCTCCTAATCATGGCAGTTGAAAAATGGGCTCAGACTATGCCCATATTACTTAGTACAGGCCTAGCACACCAAAAGCCCTTAGTGTAGGGTTCCAATGTCATAAGCCCAAGCTTTTAGGTCATATTTCCCATCTCATTCAAGAGAGAAGCCAATATTCATATGATGGCTTGTAGGCCCAGCCCTCTGCCCCCACATCCCACTCTCCTGCCCCCTAATCCCCTCAGCTCTAACCTTGTGGGTCTGTGTACTCTTCTGCCAACATCCCAAGCAGATCCCTAATTCATAAAGATCTGGTACAATTGTCCACTTAAAGCGCTTGTTCCAGGGCCTTGATCACTGTGGGTGCTGAATTAACAATGGCCATTAGGATAATTCAGGTTCTATTCTTGAAGATTCATACTTGCCAAGCTTCTTGGAGTTAACACCTGTAAAGTGCCTTAGAACAGGCCTTGGCTCACAGTAATGCTCAGGAAATGGTAGCTGTCATTATAATTAGGCTTCTATTTTGCAAAGGAGCCTCAGTGCCAAGCTTCTGCAAATTAGTCCTTTCCATCTCAGAGCAGGAGCCAAGGTTTTGAGGAGGCTGTAAGGAGCTGGCCTTCTGACCTCATCTCCTGGACCCTCCCCTCTGGCCTCCTCTAGCCTGGACTGCTTGTCCCCATAGATCTGCACAGCTTCCTCCCTCACATCTTTCCATCTCTTTTCAAAGCTCACCTTCTCAGGGAGACCTATACTACTTAAAATTGCAACCCCCTCCAGCACCCTGTTCTCCCTTCTCTGCTTTATTTCTCCCTGCAGCATTTACCACCTTTGGTATATAGTCTATCTTACTTGTTTATCATCTGTTTCCACCAGTATCCACCCCTCCCCCATGTTAACTCCATGAGAACAAGGATTTTCTTTTATCCACTCCATCACTTTAACATGGAGCAGTATGCAAAAAGTATTTGTTAAATGAATTAATAAACCACCGTCCCTGCCTCAGAGTTATTCTAAGGACTTGATGATCTTATGGAAATAAAATGTCGCAATCTCTAAGTGCTGGGAAAATGGCAGCTATAATTATAATTAGGGTTCTGTTTTTGTAAGTTCCTAGATGCACAGCTTCCATGAGTCAACATATATAAAGCACTTGGCACCCAGGAAGTGCTCAGTAAATGTAGCTATAATTATAATTAAAAAGTTCTCTTTGTGAAGATTTTTAGGCAGTGTGGCAGGGAGCACTAACTACCTTCCAAAATCCTGAATTCTGATTTCTGGGCGCTTGGCTAGATTGCCTTTCCCAGGCTCCCATGCAGTTAGCTGTGGCCATATGACTAATTTTCTCAGCAAAGGAATATAAATGGAAGCAACTTCAGTCTGGGGTTTGTAAGAGAACCTGTGTACCTCTCTATGCTTTTTTCCCTCTTCCACCAGCAGAACCTGGCACCCTGGCTGTGGTGATGACAGGCTTAAGGGATGTCCTGGGTCCCCAAATGGCCATAAGGAGGAGAGCTGCTAGCTAACCTGAAACACCCACTCAGGACTATTGTGTGCACAAAGAAATTTCTGTTGTGTTTGGGCCCTTTACATTTGGTGGTCTACTTGTTAGTGCAGATTGCCTATCTGATACAGGTGCCATATGTCTCAAAGTGAATCCATGGAAACCACAATGAACAGCAGCACTCGGTAAACATTAATTATCTTGGCAGTGATGATTCTAAGGCTCCCCAGAGCAGGTACCCAGCGGGATGGCAGGATAAATACACATGCACGCACCAAGCACACGCTGGACCGACACACAGAATTTGGCTTTTATTCTGGCCTTCACACATCTACTGCTAAAACAACACAGATTGGCGGCACACCCCCTACCCCTTGACCACTGCGGCCACCTCCGTTCCCCCAGCTCCCTCCTCCCCAACTGCCCCTTCTGTCAGGCTCCTTGGGCGAGGGGCTCTGCCTACACCTCACCCCGGGCATGCAGCATAAAGTGTCCATGCAGCTCCCCCAGGTTGTCAAAGGAATCCTCGCACTCTGTACAGTGGAAGGTGCCCTCCTCCTCCTCTTCTTCCTCTTCTTCCCTCCCAGCTGGTCGCCCCTCCCCAGCCCGTGGCGCCTCCTCCTCTTCCTCCCCAAGGGCCCTGCCTTCAGAGGCTGGCGCTTCCTGGGAGGCTGTAGCAGGGCAGCAGAGCCGGCAAGGTGGGGTGCCTGGTGGAGCCTCCCCAAGGGGTGGGCGACCACAAAGCTGGCAGGGTTGGGCTGGAGGGCCTGGGGGCTGAGCTGCGCGGGGGGCCCGGCGGGATGGGCCACCACGGCCACTCCCCAGGCGCTGCTTCACCTTGTAGCCAGGGTCATACTCAGGATCGTCAGTGGTCTCTTCCTCCTCCTCCTCTTCATCTTCTTCCTCTTCAGAGTCCGGCTCTGAGAGAGTGTATTCGGAATCAGAGGAATGCTCGGGGCCTGGCAAGGGGGTGGATGGAGAAAGACCAGGGCATCAGAAGACAAAGGGCCAGGCCTGCTGTCCCCTCTCTAAGCTCGATTCAGCTGGCCACAGTATGGACAGGGTAGTCTGGACACAACACCCCTTCCCCACAGATGAATCCTCAGCATGCAGGACAGGGCCAGGCACCTAGCAAGTGCTCAGTATCTACATGTCAAAAGAATGAGGGTTTTGCAAGAACCACACCTTGGGCTCAATAAGAATAAGGTCATTGTAGCTCAATAAGGACAAGGTCATAGTAGGAGAGGTCAGAAAAGCAAAGGCAACAGCAGCGTCCCCAGCTGTCTTAAAAGTTGTGTTCTAAGCCTTTTTCAGAGCTGACTTCACCTAAGCCTCATGACAACTTTTAGGGAAGTGCTATTGTTTTCCCCAGTTGACAAGTGGAGAAACCGAGGCCCTGGCAAGTGAGATGATTCACTCTTCCACGGTCACACAGCTCCCAACAGGGAAAGCTAAATGTGGGCACTGGCCTACACTGAGTCATTTTAGGGAAACCAACGTTTGAACAGATATTTAAGCAAATTATAACACACATAAATGTATATGTGTGCATTTTGATATATGTGCTTTTTTCCCCTTATATAGACATTACTGTGATTTGGGGGATACTATTGTCTAGGACAAGCTTAGGTTTAAAAATGGGGGGGGGAAGATTTAAAAATCAATTTTCAGAACACTATAACACTGGCAGTCGTTATTGGGGGTGTGGGGGTTGCGCACACTTAGAGCAGAGAGGCCGGTGACTGCAGTGTAGGAAACGCCAGCTTCTTCAGCATGGTTGTGGCAGCCTGCCAAAAGCATCTCAAAGGACTGTAACCAGTCCATCCCGACCATCCTGGCCCCCCTTCCAACAGTTCTCCAACATCCAAAGGGATAATATTAAAACTGAGCCAGCCAACAGCTCCTGCCCTTGCTCATGTCATCCTAATTGCCACAAGGCCCTGCATGTCTCTCTGACCTCATCTCCTGTCCTCGCCATCAGGCTCCTCACTGACATCGTGTGACATCAGGCTCCTGGCTGGCCTTCAACACCCCAGGCAAGTAATGGCCACAAGACCTTTGCCGCCCTTTCTGCAGATGTACCAAGACTCGCTCTCTCCCCTCCTCTAGATCTCTGCTCTTGTGTCAACTTCTCAGTGACAACCTGGCCACCCTGTCTACCCAGCATCCCCTCACCAGCAGAGCTTACACCCCTGCTTTATTTTCTCCATCTTCTAACTCATTGTGTACCACACTTACTTGTGTTTGTCTATTGCCTGTCCCTGAGAACAGGGACTTTGAGTCACTGGTATGTCTTCAATGTTTAGAAGGGGCCTGGGGCAAAGAAAGTGCTTAATACATTATTTGGGGAATAAATATCTCTCCATTCAATTTGACGAATGTTTTCTGAGGTCTTTACACGTGGTGTTCCATCTGTGGGCAATGTCCTTCCCTATTTTTCCCCATCACCCTTTAGGACACAGCATGAGGCCGCTCTCTTTGGTGAGGCTGTCCCAGATGCCTCATTCCAGGTCATCACATTTCCTACTGCCCTGCTGCTGTCCCAGTGCTGACTCCTTAAGGCTGTGGCCATCTCTGACCAGGTCTTTTCTCTACCAGACCAGGTGGGCAGACCTGGTCCGACCTGACCTACTGTTGGCTTTCTGGCGTCACCCTGTCCATAATAATGCATTGTAAAGGTCCGCTGAATGTTCCTACCTGCATCTTTCTCTCTTACTTGTTGCTGCCTCTGTCCTACTGCCACCTGCAATTTAACAAATGGTTCCTGAGGCCTTGGCATGGGTTGACCCCTTTGCCTGTAATGTTGTCCCCTACCTGGCAACTCAGTCTTTGGTCCATCTTCTATGAAGCTCCATCCTCTGAAGCCACTAACCCAGCTGTCCCCAGGTCCCAGGCAGAGGCTTTGCCCTTGTACCCCACACCCTGGATCCCCCTGCCCTGGCATTTCCCCATCTCTGCCCCGATTGCCTGAGACTGTGGTCATTTGGGGCTCAGTGAGTCTCCTCATCAGACTGGGAACCCTCAAGGGCAGATCTGACTGATCTTGGGATTTCCAACACTGCCCAGCACCAGACATATGTGTCGAGCAGACAAAGGTGGGCCTTGGGTCCACCTCCTCCAGGCCATGGCCTCTGCCCCCCGCCTGGGGCAACCCTTTTCCTCTGCTAGCAAAGATCTGCTCCTGCCCCTGCACCGCCCTCTAGTCTACCCTCACCACCCTTGGCAGTGTGTCTGGCTCTGGTCTAATCCGCCAGACTGGAGACTCCTTGAAGGCAGGACCTGTATCTGACCTATTGCTGAGTCCCCCAGCAAGCCTGAGTATGAGTTGGCTGCAGGAGACATATGCTAAATGGCTGTAAAACACAGAGAAAACATTCCAGTCTGGGGCCAGGACCCCTCCCCTCATTTTCCTCCTACCTCTGACTTCACCCTACTTACCCTCCTGGGTCTTCAATGCCCACTATGACTTCACCCAGTTGGCCTGGGAAAGACCATGAGGTGGGCATATACAGCTACCAGGTCTTTCATGTCCACCATGACTTCCAGGGCCACCAGCCCTTTCCCACCCACCATGCCTTCTCCACCTACAAGATCCTCAAAGCACAGCAAGGCCTCAGTGTCCACTAGGCCCCCCAGATCTCCTGCCTCCTTGAAAACCACCAAATCAGCAATGCCCAACAGCTCCTCAGTATCCACCCAGCCATCAAGAGCTCCCAACTCAGTCATGAGCCCAAGCAGTTCCAAATCTACCAAACTGACAAGTACAAAGGCACCCCCTTCTCACCAGCCTGGCAGCAGAACCCGAGCCCGCAGCAAGGCAAGAACATCCAGCAGGGCCAGCACCGACACCAGGGCCAGCAAGGCCAGCAAGGCCACTGGGGTGAGACAGCACCAGCAAAGGGATACGCACAGCCGGGGCAGAACTCCTGGCAGAAGGGGAAGCCATAAGTCCAAGAGGTCACCCAGCAGGGCCAGCACTCCCAGTGGGATGAGAGCTCATGGTGCTAGAGCCAGAATGCCGGGCAGGGTGAGGACCCCTGTTTCCCGGCACAGAAACAGTGTGGGACGAAGTCAAAACCGGCCTGGGACCAATAACTGGGAAAGGAGTGACAACCAGCTGGGAAGCAGCAACAGGGAGAAGAGTTACAGTCCACCCGGGGTCTCAGGGGTAGGAAGTAGTTGCAAGCTGGCTAAAGCCCTCAGTAGGGCAAAGAGTTACAGTCCAACTAGAACTTCAGTCAAGGAAAATTACAGTGACTCTCCATCATCATTGAGGAAAGTGAAGAGCTACAGTCAGATAATCACCCCTAATAGGGGAATGAGTTACAGTCCAACTGAAGTGACCAGTAGGATCAAGGGTTACAACCAGGCTGACATTTCCAGCAGGATAAGAAGCCATAGCCAGTTTAGAACTCCCAGCAGGACCAGAAGCCATAGTTGGTCTAGAACCCCCAGGAGGACCAGAAGCCACAGCTGGTCTAGAACCCCCAGTGGGACCAGAAGCCACAGCCAGTCTAGCACTCCAAGCAGGACCAGAAGCCACAGCCGGTCTAGAACCCCCAGGAGGACTAGAAGCCACAGCTGGTCTAGAACCCCCAACAGAACCAGAAGCCGCAGCTGGTCTAGATCCCCCAGCAGTACCAGAAGCCACAGCCGGTCTAGAACCCCTAGAAGGGCAAGAAGCCGTAGTCGCAAGAGGACCCACAGCAGAGTGAGAAGTAATGGTTGGAAAAGAACTCACAGTAGGGGAAGTAGTTGTGCCCGGAAGGGAACCCCCAGCCAGATGAGAAGTCGTAGCCAGTCTAGAACCTGCAGCAAGGGGAGAAGTCATGACCAATCTAGAACCCCCAGATGGGAAAGCTGTCACAGTCAGTCTAGAAGCCCCAGTGAGGGGAGAAGTCAAAGCTGGTCTTTAAGTTTGAGCAAAGAAAGAGATCGCAGTCAATCTCGAACTCCCCATGAGGAAAGAGATCATAGTCAATCTAGAACTCCCCGCAAGAGAGGTTACAGCCGATCTGGAACCCCCAACAAGGAGAGAGATTGCAGCCAATCCAGAACTTCCCACAAGAGAAATCACAGTCGATCTGGAAATGCCAACAAGGAGAGAGATCGCAGCCAATGTAGAACCCCCAACACGGAGAGAGAGCACAGCCGATCTAGAAACCCCAGCAAGGAAAAAGAACAAAGTCAATCCAGAAGCCCCAGCAAGGAGAGGGATCGCAGCCAATCTATAACCCCCAACAAGGAGAAAGATCACAGGCGATCTAGAAGACCCAGACAGAAGAGAGCCCCTCACAAGGCAAGGAGTCCCAACCAGAATAGAACTCCCAGTGAGATGGGGAGCTCCTCCCCATCAATAATTCTCAGTGCAGTCCGAACTCCAAACAAGGGTGCTATTCAAGCCAATGTCACCAGCCAGAAGGCCACCTCACCTGGGGAGAGGTCCTCATCGTCTTCTTCCAAGCTGGCATAGCCCCCGGTCTCAGCTGGCTCACGGGTCTCTGTCATGGCCGGGGAGGAAGAGACAGGAGATAGGAGCAGAGCAACAACTGGGCAGCGTACCTCCCCGGCCAGCTCTCTACAGCCACACCTCTGGCCACAAGTTCTTCTCTAATGCAGGATATTGGCAGGTGGAGAGGGATACTGGACAGGGGGAAAGAAAGACCTGTGGTGAATGAATAAATTTTTACATAGCACTGTGATCTCAGCAACAGGGACAAGGCAAAAATGGCCCCAGCTCTGACTCTAACTGCCAATTAGGCTTTGGCTGCAGGCCCTGCCCCTCTGTAGCCTTAAGTTCCCCATCTGGGCAACAAGATTGGCTGTGGTTTTTACTCAAAGGGGTGATGAGGGGTGACATTATAAATATTTAACAGGTAGGGATTACTTCGTGTAGCAGTGATATACCAACCAGCAGAAGTATCTCAATATTTAAAAAACAGGTAAGGCTGCACCAGTTCTATATACCTTGGCAAGATGGTATCCAAGTTTGAATCCTAAATCTGCCACTGTCTAGTTAGCATTCCTTCAAATGACTTCTCTAATCTATTTCTTTCTCTGTATGAAAAGGATTTCCATAACCATACTTCCATAATTCCTAATAACCATGTTGACAGATTATTGCCATTGTACAGATGAGGAAACTGAGGCAGAGAGAATACACAAGTATTCTCTGCCATCTGATAGGTAGCTGATCTTGAATTTAAAGCCATGTCATCCTACAGGCCCTTTCACATCTGTGGGTCTTAATACATCCTGTAGTTGCTATCTAGAATGTCTTCTTTCCCCTGTCTGCCTCAAGAACTCCTACTCACCCTTTACAGCCCACCCCAACCTCTGTACTTCTTCCCAGACCCAATACTGCCTCTTCCAAGAAGCCTTCCCTAACTCCTCTTCCTCCTTAAGCACCAAGAACCCCATACACACACACACACACACACACAACACACACACACACACACACACACACACACACACACACACACACACACACACACACACACAGCATTCTTTTGTCTCCCACCGTACTCCCTGAATGCACTATCTTCCCTGGGGGTAGACAGCCTTATGGGACCAGTTAGTAAAGGGGCTAGCCACCTCAGCTGCACCTCTTACAGGCCTGTGCTGGACACTGGGGATACAATGATGGAAAAGACATGGTCCCCTCAAAGCCCAGAGATCAAGTTTAATGCTGGGGACTAATTAGAAAAAGATTCAGATTGAAGCCAAGAGGAGGCTGGGGCATAGAAGAGCTGGCATCATTAGCAGAGGCGTTTCCTAAAGAAGATACCAGGACAGGTCTTTTAAGAACAAAGAGTATACATATTTGTGCAGAGGCCAGTTCTCATGATACTCTATTGCCTGTAGGCCCCATCTAATTTGGGATTCTTTGCCAGGAGAGGCTTCCCAGGCTTAACAAATAAAAACTTAAATTCTATTCTTTAAATTTAAATTTAAGATGAGCAACAAATATTTAATAAATGTATGCTTCCTGCAATGGTTAGAACATATTTTTCTAAATAATTTATTCGTTGTTCACCTGAAGTTTAAATTTAACTGGCTGACCTATATTTTATCTGGAAAAACAATCGGGACTTCCTATGAGATTACCTGGGACAATGCTCAAGCCCAGGCTACCCTTCCCCAAGCCCACATCACACAGGACCTCTTCCAGAATACACCAGACCTCAGATGGAAGCATCTCTTGATGCACGAGGCCCACTCCTACAAAAGCCTGTGGCAGCCAGAATGGCTCTATCTCAGAGGGGAATAAAGGAAGTTCCCCTACTATCTTAAGGTACACAATGCCCCCAGCATTATAGCAATCAAATCCCAAAATGCCCTGCATGAACACAATAAGCACACATTCCTTCAGGCCAGGGCAAGGCAGCCAGAGTAAAAACCTTATAGGAGACAATACA
>PVIY010050641.1:0-16155 GCA_004026745.1 Myrmecophaga tridactyla
AAGATTTTCTGAGAGCCATAAAATTCACTCATTGAGGACTTACAACTCAAATTGGAAAAGGGGCAAATGATTTTCATTTTCATCCCTTTTCTATTACTTTATCCTCGTAGACTGAATTTTACCTTCAGAAAATGAAGGCGATAGACTCCATTTGACAGAGGCAGCCCTTTTCAGTGCCCCACACTGGTGCTGGCCATAGGAACCACAGATACAATTCTAGCCACACAGAGATTTGCACACAGGGCAGCTTTAATGCAGATTGTTCCTGTTTCTTGGGCTGAAAGGCCAGTAGCATTAAATCCGATTGAATTAATGTTACCTGCCTTCCTGCCAGTGGTCTCTCCTGCCTGCTGAGAGCTGCCTGCTGCCTGGGGTCACCAATGACGACATGAAAATTAAAGTATTAAAATACATTTGACATGGTTATCCAATTCTAATCGTATCAATTTTCATTTGCCCCTCTTCCAATTTGAGTTGTAAGTCCTCAATGAGTGAATTTTATGGCTCTCAGAAAATCTTAGAGTCTGGCCTTAGAGATTTTTTTTTTCGCATGGGCAGGCACCGGAAATCGAACCCGGGTCTCTGGCATGGCAGGCGAGAATTCTGCCAGCTGAGCCACCATGGCCCACCCTAGAGCTTTTTGTTTTGTTTACAGCAAATTGACAATTTCAGAATATAAAATCACAGACCAATGGAGAAAAGATGCCACATCAGTACATGTTAAACTCCAATGACTGACTGAATGATGTCGAGGGTTAGTCAAGCTGAATATTATATTATTCTCCTCAGCTTAGCACAAATTCAAATATATGAGAGCCATATAAAAATGCACTTCTGGGCAGGCCACAGTGGCTCAGCAGGTAGAGTTCTTGCCTGCCATGCCAGAGACCTGGGTTCATTTCCCAGTGCCTGCTCATGCAAAAAAAAAAAAAAAAAAAAAATGCACTGCTGCTTCCTAGTATCCTCCACTACTCTTCAGGATTATCCACTTAGTTTGAGGTTGTTATTATGGAGATTTATCTAGCACCCTTCTCCCAATCACTATGTGCAATATTTGGGGATAGAATAGACTTACCGGTTTATTCTGGGCAGTTGCTATGGATAAAGCTGTGCTATAAAGCTGCCGATTCGCTATAGTCAAAGCCTCTATTTCTGAAATGTTATTTAATAATGTTCAAAGCTGTAAGTGGAATATAGTGGCTCATACTTAGAGTTAGGAGCCAAGTACTTTGCATTCCCCATTCAGCCCAGACACTATTACTTTACTCTGTGGCTTCCAACTGTCTGTATGCTCAGAGGGGATTAGAAATCTGAGGCCAATTTGACAAAGAAAGACCAAAATATCTGCAAAATCCTGATTCTGAAATCATTTCACTTAAATTATATGGCTAACATACTTCTCACTTTGCATTATCCTCCTTCTATTTCTTCTATAAAATGACTGTAAATCTCATTCAGCTGTTGAAAAATGCTAATGTTCCCAAGGAGAAAGAAATCTGTAAAGTTAAAGTATTCAAGACCAGAGAGCTTCCCAAACTCATAGCTGAATTTCCTACAGGGTCACTTGGAAAGCCAAACATGGGGTTTTGCTGAAAGGTTTCCTTTTAAACATAGCTGCCAATGCTACCTGCGGAGGAGGGGATGGTAAGACCCCCGATAGTATCCAAGCAGCCAATGTTGCTGCTTCAATGTTTGAATTAATTGTGTAAGTCTCAAATTAAGAATTCTAAATTTTTCTTTCAATCCAGAGTTCCTTAATGTGTTTAAATCACATTGAAAAATTCTGTCCTTTCCAAACACGTTGGTATGAGTTGTGGAGAAGTTTTTGACTGCACTTACAGCCAAAGTGTCTATTCCTCATGTACACAGTGTTACCAAGAGCTCCAAGACAATCCATTCAATTGCTTAGAGATCAGAATAATGGATAAGGAAAGCGCTGTTGTTTCATTTGGGTTGTCTCAACCTCGGAGAGAACCCCAGGCCGGGACTGCCTTGTGTGGCCCACTGCTTTGTGAGTCATTCATTCTTCCATCAATCAGCCATTCTAAATCTCTTTCCCCTTCTACTTTTTCCGGATAACTCTTGAGTAAGACCCACTTCACTCAACTAATTTCCCCAAGGTTTGTCTTGCTGGATGGGAGTGAAGTTCAAGTTGAAGTTCAACTCCATTTTGAAAAATTTCTGTTGACCTTGCCAGGGTGTTTGAGCAAAGTGTTTAGCTATTAGTTGAAGTTTTCTCCCTCTGGGTCTGTCTTATGCTTCTGCTATAAACTTGATTTTACTACAAATTTTAGTTTAAAAGATCCCTTAGGCAGTTTTCATCATTATAAAGTAAGACAGAAGTCTTCACTGTTTGTCCGAATGGTCATAGATTAAGGACTAAGTAAGAATTGTAAGTAACTTTAAAGTTTACCATCTGATGTTTGAATCTCCTCTACAATATCGGTATGTCCAGTATCATGTCTTATAGAACTCTTTTCTGTGATATTTCTAAGAACTTTACAGAAATGTCATGAAGCTCCTTTTTTATCTACTTTACAAAATAGTCAAGCTACCATCATTTCTAGCTCTTAACAGGGGTCCCAGCTTCTACTCTTCAATCCTTTCTTAGAAATTATTCCCCACACAGCAGTGTTTGTGACCTTTTTAGAGCATAAATCAGGTCACATCACTCCCCTGCTTATAGGGCCTTCGTATAAAACCCACCACCTCACCCTGGCTGCAGTAATCACCCCAGGCTCCCTCTCCAACCTCCTCTACCACCATTCTTGCCTGTTCTCACCTCTTCTCAATCTTTTCCAGACAAACAGCTCCTCTCTCAAGTCCTTGGTGACCCAGGTTCTTTCCTGCCTCCAGACCTTTGCAGTTGCAGGTCCCCCACTTGGAAATCCCATCCCCTGGGTCACCCATGGCTCGGGGCACACAGTTCAGTGTCTCCTCCTCAAAGGGGCGCTTGTGGACACACTGTCTAAAGATATCTGTCCCTCCTACAACCCCCGACCCTCTATCCCATTCACTTTCTTTATTTTCTTCACAAAATATCTGCCTTTGAGAAGTTATCTGCTTGCTGTCGTCCACCAGGTATGAGCTCCAGGAGAACAAAGCCTTCATGTGTTCACTGTTGGGCACCAAGCACGTAGGTGGATGACTGAGAAATTATGATTTAAGATTTTTATAAAACTTGCTTCCTGCATATTGTTTCTATGTCTCTGCCATGATAATCCTGATTCCTTGGCCTTGTTCATGTGCTGTTCTTTACCTGGAATGATTTCCTTCTTCTTCCAGAGGAGCCCTATTGTCCCTTAACATCCAGCCCAGGTGGCTCCCCATTAGGAACTGTCAGTACTTTAATAATACCATCATGTCCTCTGCAGTCTCTACCATCTTACTTACCACAGTGTTTTATAGTTATTTATTTGGCTGTTGGAGTTTTCCAGAAGAAGGGGATCTGCTGGAGGGAAGAGACTCTTTAATTCATTTCTGTTTTCCCAGCCCAGAGCTTGCCAAACAGCGTCTGTGCAATAAGTGTTTGCTGAATGAATGAAGGGACCAGAACCTTAAAATTCTGCATTGGGTAGATGGTATTGCCAAAAGACATACTGTGTTCTGAAGATAGAAACCATTTGTATCTTAGTTTACATTTCATTTACCAATAATCAATTAATTAGACCTTCAGAGTGAAAAAGAAACATTCATAATTCACTCTCATCTACACTGCTTTCAACATGAAGGGAATGTGGCTTATTGGGATTATTTTAAAAATAATCTAAGTGGCTTCTTTGGATAATTTAAATCTGTAGATCACCCCCAAACGTCATTTTAGAAATGAGCTTCCTCAAACGTTTGATCAAAGCTGTTAACCAATAAGGAACTGTATTGATGAGTTTAACTTTCTTACATTTCTCTTCCTAATTAGATTATGTGGGGAAGAGGGCAGAAAAAATATGAACAGCCCATGTGCTGGATAATGAGCTCCTGAATAACTGAGAACTGCCTAAATCCATATAGGGCCAATTTTTACATTTTTAGGACTATCAAATCCATCCCGGGCAGTGGAGGGGGGAGGGTGCGGGGGTGGGTGTTTGGGGGTAGTAATTAAGAGTCACTAAGGAAATAATAAAATGTGCTTTGTTACTTTTTCTCTAAAGTTAAGCCTATCAACAATTCAGATAAAAACAGAAAGAAAATAGCTAAGATTTAACAGTGTTCCTTAATTGAAATGAGTTTTTGCCCTAAGGATAGATATGCCATTTTATCAGATATTTTTCTGACATTTTGTTTTATGTGATTGGAGATGCCTGCCATTAATAATAAATCTTTTATTTTGTTGGTGTTTGTCCAAGATTTGCTGTATATTGTCTTCTCAAGCAAGGTAACTTTGTCTCTATCAATCTGTCTCCCTTTGGCATTTATTCACACCACCTCCTGAACTTTACATGAAGGATGTGCTTCATTCATTCATTAACTATTGAGTGCCTACCTTATGTCTGCCACTGTTTGGGTGCTGAATGGCACACATTGTGGGGTTTGTATTTAATGAGACCTTTCTTCATCACCAGCATACTGAAAAGGGCAATTCCATTTTTAAATTCATAAAAATTTCCATATTGATATGTGGCTTGCAGACAGAAAAAGGTCACTAGTTTTCTGCAAAAATTATCTTACTCAAGATTAATGCAAGGGGGAGCCAAAATTGAAAAAAGCAAGAGAGTTGTACTCACATCTTCACATTCCAAATGTCCCTTATTTATGTACTTAAAAATCTTAAATAATTCTAGATTTTCATGTCAGGGCGTACAAGCAAAAAAATAATGATATATTATAATTTGAAATAACTGTATTATTTAAAATATATACACTCATCCCTGATGATACACGTAATACATTTTGCTCATGAATCCCTTTAATCCTTAAGGCATTGTATGACACATCTATTATTAGCCATGAACGATATAAATAAATGACTTAGCAATGGTAAGTTTGAGATGCTCTCAGAAAGAGTGTCCACAGTTAAGAATCTACCCAACATCCTACATCTTGTGTACATTATTCTCTCTTGTCTGTGCAGTTGCCATCCCCAGATACTAAGGTAAGGCAAGATGGGATGTGCTGTGAGATTTTTCTAGGGCCCACAGGATTGTCCCTGGGTCATGTCTCCTCTTCCCATACTCAGCTATGGCTCAGCTCTGAGACTGTGATTTATCACTGCGTGTTGAAATGTCTCTACATAACATCTATTTGATTCATTGGACAGATTGTTTTACATGATCAGGCAATTTCAGTGAAGCTTCCCCAGGGCCAGGATAATTTGAGGCTATCTTTTGAGAGCCTACATTTGCTTAATTCTGAACATCTTATGCTGATTATTTCTATCCTAAAATAAAAACAGATGTAAAGGCACTGTAATAAAAATGGGAAAGAATAATAATCATTTGAAAAAGAAACTCTTAAAGAAGAACAGGCATCTCATTTCCCATTTTACTTTCCCTTTGTCTACAGAGTACATCTTGGAAGGCTCAGGGAACCACTTCAAAGAACATATATTTTATATAGTCATAAGTGAAAGTGGTAGTAATTCCACACCTAAAGCTCATATTTCATTGCTCTGTGCTACTCTTTTCCAGACTAATCCTTTGTTAACTATAAACTCTCCCATTGCCTTTCTGAAGTTCTCATCATTTTTACTTCCAGTCATAGAAAATATGTCCAACTTTTCATAGACACATGGCTAAAACCACGAAATGATAAGCCCTTTGCCCAAGAACAGGAAGTTACTCCATGGAAACACTGAGATTAAAACTTAGAATATGAAATTTAAATGGCTTTGACATCATTTGCTAAAACTGTTCGTGGACATAGCACCACAGCCATGCTAACCTTAATCTATTCTGCTTAGCCAGGAGGGCATGTTAGCCAAGGCTGTCCGTCCCCTGTCTAAAACACACTGATGGGTTCCTGATCACATTGACCACCGGGGAAAAGAGGATCTTCACTGGCCTCTCCTCCATCCAGCGGAGTTCTTTGATTACCAAGAATCTCCTGTCTTGGGCCGCCAATCTGTTTGCCACTTGAAGTTTTTATTATAATTAGGCAACTTAATTAAATACTGTATCAGCCCATGAAATACAAGTACAATAAAAATGGGCTATTGTTTCTATGAAAGCTGAGTGAATGCTTTGGACAGATTCATTAAGGGTGAATTTTTTTCTTTTGCTTTTTTTCCTTTTTGAATGAGGTGAGAGTATGGCAGCTTTTAAAGATAGGAGAGAGGAGAATTATAAAAATCTGGACAGATTCTTCACACAAATTGCTTAGCCAAGAGTCTTCAAGGATTCATTCGACTTTGAAGGAACGAAAACTGAAGATTGTAAATGATTCGTTTTTCAGTGTGATTTATGGAAGAAGAAAAGGCAGAATTCTAATCACCCATATCTTAAAGAAATGCCTTGTCTCCTCTTCTTCCCTCTAGTAAAATATTGCCAAATGAATGTGCATTTACGCATTTTACATAAAAATGGCATTTTAAAAGTACGTATTTTTTTTAAAAAGTATGTATTGTTGTTTTTTACTGATTTCCTCATCTTGATTAACTTTAATTACCCACCAACTACTAGTCTTACTCATGTCAGATAATGAGGCTTTACAGCATAGAATGTAGTTGAGTTCACAGGCTCTGAAGACAGACATTCTCAATTCCAGATCCAGCACTTCCTGCTTTTGTGACTTTGGGAAAGTTGCTTAACTGCTCTGGTTTTCTGTTTCCCCATTTGTAAACTTCTGAGAATACTAATATCTACCTCTTATGGTTGTCAAGAGGATTAAGAGAAATAAAGCATGCCAAGGACTTGGCATAGTGTTTGGCAACACAGTAAGCTCTTAATTAAGCCATGCCAATTTAAATATTTTATTATCATAGAAAAACTGTAACCTAGGTATATTTTTACTCCATCTATGAAAAGCCTAGTTCAGAAGTAGTTTTGAGATCCAGAAATGACCTATCATATAGGTCAACTTCAAAGAGAGAATGTGTTATCACTCCACAATGATGGAGATTCAAGAGTCAGAGAAGAATTAATTCCATGCACAAACCCGATGCACTGTATGAAATTGCAGTTAATTTCCTTTGTTTTCTAGAGCCACACATAAAATCAAATTATAAAACAGAATTCTTAAATCTATTTGTATCATAAGGATATATTAAAGATAAATATGACATTATTCAAGAACTAGTCTGAAATTTTTGGAAAAGGTAAGGCAATTCCAAAGTACAAAACAGCCTTGTTCCTCTAGATAATGTGTTCATTCTATCATTTATTCATTCAAAATGTATTATCTACTATGTTCCAGAAACCAAGTATTCAGAGGAAATAGCCCTTCAAACATGACCTTAAGGAACTCACAGGCCTTTGGGAAAGGCAGACATGTATGTGAGACCACTTTTGGGACAAATGCTCAAGGACCTAATAAATCATGCAAAGAAGTTTGGATTTTCTCCTAGAAACAGCCAGCTCTGGAATTTTTTTGAATGGAATAGTAACATAAAATGAGATAAGCTTTCTGTTTGGTTGGGTCACTCTGGCAAAAGTGTATATGCTGAGATGTAGAGGACATTACATCAAAAAGTTGTAGCATTAGAGAAAGGAAGATCAGTTCACTATTAAAATAGGCTAAGCCAAAGGTGATATGGAACTGAATTTCTGAAGTGGGAGAGGGTCAGGGAGGATGTTGATAAGAAATATGTAGGAGGTAGAATTGCCAAAAATTTGCAGTTGATTAGATATGACAAATGAGATTGAATGAAAAGGTGAGACTGGCTCCCAGGTTCCTTGTTCCAGCAATAGGGTGAAATAGTACCATGAGATAAGAGAGGGAAAACAGAGGAAGGAGCAAGATCCGTGTGGATGAGAGTTCCATTTAGGATGCCTTACTTTGAGTTGCTCGTGGGATATCTAGTTAGCACTGGTAGACAATCAGAAATACAGTTCTGGGCTCCAGGAAAAAACATCAGGGCCGAGAGTGGTGATTTGGAAACTCTCATCACATCTGCAGTTGATAGTTCAAATCAAGGTGGTAAATGACAGCACCCAGGAAGAGCAGGTTGGGGAAGGCAAACCCTCCAAGGTCAGCCTGCAGAGGAACCCTGAGTGGGCAGAGAAAAGACACGAGGGAAATCAGAAAGAAAGGAGGAGAACCCCAGGACAGTAGCATTCTGGAAGCCAAGAGATTTAGGAGGGTAACAGAACTCAGTGTCACAGAGGTTAAGTAACTAGTATTTCTTAAATGTCCACTAAATTTGACAGGAGGTCACCAGTGTCATGATTGGAGCAGCTTCAGTGGGGTGTAAAGATGAACACCGAATTGTAATAGGTAATAGGAGGTGAAGAAATGGAGGTCTTAGTGAAGAATATGTTTTTAAGAACTTTGGCCTTCAGGGAAGGGACTGCTCTGTAACAGCAGGGAGGCAAGATCAAGGCAGAGCCGTGGTTTTTCTCCCCCTTACATCTAATGTTCCTATATTTAAACAATATCCAACTTATAAAGACTCTGAAGAATACCTTACAGACATTCTTTTAAAGTTTTACTTTTTTTTCTTATGATAAAATTTGTACTTGAAATTTGTATATGAGATTTCGCTGTGCTTACCATATATTTAATTAACGTAAAAGCCTTAATAAAAATATTGTTCCTAAAGAACAGCAAATGTAAAATACACTTCCTTTTTCTGTCAATGTCCTTTAAAATGTTTTACAAATCTGTTGGTCTTATTTGATTTTCTTCCCATATGATCAGAATAAAGAGAATATCCTCATTGAGCAATGCCATGAATAAACAAAGAATGAGTAAGGGAAGGAAGAATAACCAAATGACTCCTCTGATGATTTGCAAGTTTGGGGCTTTGAGAAAAGAAGAGACCCTCAAAATTTGACTGAAATATTCAGACTAATATGAGCAAAATGTTGGAGAGCCAGGTCTGTTTTCTAAGTTCCACACAAGAGGGGTGTAGCCTTTTTGGAGAAGAAACAGGGATGAGCCCTTTTCACAGAGCACATTCACCGATCCTTGGGTTGCAGTCATGTGTAAGTAAGGGGGTGTTTGGTTCTTGTTTCACCTGCTTTGTTAGAGGAATCACAACAGACTAGATTAGAAAGCTATCGTCAGTGAAATGAAACCACCTCAGCAGGTAAAACCTGTATTAGTTTCCTCGGATGGGAGTTAAAAACAGCACAGCCTGAGGCCACAGAGCTGTGGGGCACTCAGCCTGAGTGGGGCACTCAGCCTACCTTCTTGTAGCATATTAAATTCAGATAGATGAATTAACAAATCCCTTTGTCCTCTCTCAACAAATTGCATATTCTGCTTTTCTCTAAATCAGCACTTGAAAATATTTTTTCCTCAAAAAAAAAACTATATGTGGACTTTTTATGACCACTAATCAATAGCATTTGTGACTGTAAGTTAAGATGATGAGCTTAAAAAAAATCAATGTGTATCCAGGTAAAAATTAAGCATCCCCATCTTCAGCAAAGGATTTCTCTTTTGGGGAATATTTTCTACGTGTATTAGCCTATTTCATAGGTTTTCCCATTTTTTCCAGGCCAAACAATATTGACTGTCACTGACTCTTAAACCTGGTTGCACAGAGAATCACTTGGGCAACTCAGGGTGGGGATAGTTAGTGGGAGTTAAAAAAAACAAAAAACTGATGAAATGACCCCACGCTCATGATTCTACTTTAATTATCCTATGATGGAATCCACAAAATTATATATTTGATTTAATTCCCTAGAAGATTCTAATGTACAGCCAGGACTGGAATCCACTGAACTAAAAGATCTGATAGCCTCATTGCTAGTCTTGAATTTAATCACACTTTTATAGGAGAATGCGAGACATGCAGACACACTCAGCTGAGTATCCTGCCTTGACATTTTGTATAACATTAGCCGAAGATGAAAGACAGAATAGTGGAGGATCAGTAACATTTATCAATAAAACCATAGGTCAGAGGATGTTTTGATCCCTACTGATTGCATCTTAAATTTAAGCCATTAGACTGAGAAAAATTAACAGTAACACCTATTCCCTGTCCCCTCCGCAAACATAAGGTGCTTCAAAACCTGAAACTGCCTACAACAGTTTAAATGTTCTAGTTTGTTAAGCAAATAAAATGCCCTGGGTTTTCCAGGATGATACCAACTTCAGATATATTTGTCATATTTTCTCATGATTACACTGATACTTGCCACACTCATTTATTCATCCATCAAATATTTATTATTATTATTATTATTATTATTATTATTATTATTATTACTGCATGGGCAGGCACCGAGAATTGAACCCGGGTCTCCGGCACTGCAGGCAAGAAGTCTGCCACTGAGCCACCATGGCTGGCCCACCATCCATCAAATATTTATTGACATCCTACCATATTCTAAATACTGGAGCTGGTTTCTGCTTCCATCAAACTTACGTTCTAGAGAGATAAACAGAAATGAGAAAATAAACTAGAAATTATCAGTGCTGGAAAGGCAAAAACAGGGCCTCCCCCAATCTTCTTCACTGAGAGTGACTCACACCCCACTTACTGACCAGTTATATGCCAGTCACTTTGTTGAAACTCTTAGTATACATATGTTAAAATAGAACTGGACTGAAAATTTGCAAATGAAGATAGATTTTAATGCCACCCCAGAAAAAAAAGCATATAGACCACATTTCCTCCTAAAGAAGAATGCATGGATGCATTCCAAAGTAGACAGGTAGTGACAATAACTTTTACATTTTTTCTGCTTCTCTTTTCCTTCAAAAATTCAATAGGGGGCGGCTGCCGTGGCTCAGCAGGCAGAGCTCCGACCTGCCGTGCTGGAGGTCTGGAGTTTGATCCCTGATGCCTCCTGCCCATATGCAAATTAAAAAAAAAAAAAATTCAATAGGACCCAGGACAAATAATAGTATGTTCAGTCAGATGACCTAGTCTGGGGCATGTGAGCAACTTCCCCCCAAAAGACCCCTTAAATAAACGGTCTGAATGCTGTCTGCTTCCAGTGTGAGATTTCCATTGATAATTGTTTAATGTGAATGGAATGCTATGATATTTTAAGAGCAACCTTAATTTGTTTAAAAGAGAATGCAATGTGTGAACCAATCCCCATGCTGCGCAAAGAGCTAGTTGTTTCAAGTTCTATAGGAAATCAGACACACGTTAAAGTTATGGTGAGTTTAGAAGCTTATTCATCACAGAGGACTTCAATTTGAAAAAACAAATTGAAACTAGAATTCCACCTATCAAATGTCCTAAAATGTTCCGTGTTAAGGTGAACTGGTAAAAAATAAGGCTAGGCAGAATCCCTAACTCTAAACACTTACCTAACAAAATCAAAACAATTCATGCAACCATTAGTCATATTAATGATAAAAACAGCATATTTCTGAGGGTGCAAGGGTAGTTTAATGGTAGAGTTCTCACCTGCCATGCAGGAAACCCGGCTTCGATTTCCAGCCCATGCTCTTCCCAAAAGCAAACAAAATAAGAAAAAAAACAAACAAATATTCAACAAATGGTGCTGCAATAACAGGTTACTCACATGGAAAAAGAATGAAATGTGACCCCAGGCATATAGCATACAAAAATATATATATATATCATATTTCTGCTATTCTTCATATGGCAAACAAGCAGCAGTCTCTCTCAGAGATGCAGATAATGATGCATCACAAACAAAATTAGGCATGACATTTTAAATGTAATTAATGCCACTGAATTGTGCACTTAAATTTGGTCAAAATGAAAAAAAATGGTCAAAATAGCCAATTTTGGATTATATGTGTATATATATTATCAGAATAAAATAAATAATGTTTAATTTTTTCCATAATTTAGCTCTACACTTTTTTAAAGAGAATGAAAGTCTTGTTCAGAAAGACTAAAATATGAACATGTAGCCTTAAGAAGCTGTTGTTCAATTTGCAATATATTGTAATACCCAGGAAAAAGTATACCCTCTAAAATAAAGCTCCCTTCTTGCAATAATAAATAGATCATAATAGTCACCCATTTAGGGCCCCATCTGGTATGCCTTACATTAAGCAAACCACATTTATGACCCATGATCCTTTATTTCACCAGGGAATGTTTACTGAAGGAAATATTGGTTCAGGTTTGTTTGTCATGGGCTGACCACCTGTTTGGAGCTGTTGGGATAATCAGCGTTTGAATTATCATAGATTAAAGTTGCTTTTCATAGCTGAAATCTGGAATTTCTCTTATGTTCCTAGGTTTTCGTCACAAATACAGAATGCTAAATAAAAGAAGATGATCTTATGTATAAAAATACATAGTAATAAATATGCCTGCTCCTATTTTATTGAGGCACACAGCTGGCTAATGTTAATTGAACAGCCAGCAATTTGGTAACTTTCCAAAGACATAGAAAACCAATTTAGTTATTTCATCACTAGCCCTATGACTTCAAGACAGTTTCAGAAAATTGATTCATATCAAATTCAGAAGTAATTCTTGTTTTCAGGTTCTCACTGGTGCTATGGGAGAATTTATAAATCTGTAAGTCATTTATTGTGATAATAAGGACAGATTAACGTACTTACTAGATCTAAACAGATTTATTCTAATGTACTAAAAATTATCAAATCAGAATATCCTAATAAACTTCCCTGGAAATGAATATGAGGGAAATGATTTTTGATAGTTGAACAGAATAAATGAATCTAACAAAGTTTGGCCAAGTAATTCTATTGGAACTTTGGTTTGCCACCAAACTGATAGCAACTACATACTGAAAAAGATGCTGCTAAGTGCACGTGTCTTACATGAAGAATTCCAGATGCACTTTACAGTGTCCAGAAGGCATTTTCTAAATATTTCTGAACAGAAAGCTTGCTATCAATTCTTGGAAATGATTTTAGGTGAACTTGATAATCAGAGGGGATCAAGTATGTGAAAGTTTTTCATAACCTTACAAATGAAATTTTCACTATGAGCATCCTGACCTCTCTAGATTAGTAATAGTGATATAATAATAATGAGAACTTCAGATCCTTCCACGCTCCTTATTTCATGATTCAGGTGGATGCTGGAGATTACATTTGTAGTCTCTCTAAAAGGGAATCCTTGTTTACCTGAATTTATAAGTATAATAGCTATAAGTATCTTAAAAGGTTTTTTGCACTTTCTGCATTATATTTCTGTAAACCTATTAATTGCTCTAGTAAAAAAAATTAAAACAAAAATAAAATAATAAAACAGCTGTAATGTGGAAAATAAAGAATAAAGTTCTAATATACCCTACAACATGGATGAATCTCGAAAACATTATAAGTGAAAGACCCCAGACACCAAAAGCCACATATTGTATGATTCCATTTAAATGAAATGTCCAGAATAAGCAAATCCATAGAGAGAGAAAGCAGATTAGTGGTTTCGAGGGTCTACTTAGAAAGCAAAATGGGGAATGGATGCTTAACGGCTATGGGTTCCTTTTGGGGTGACGAAATGTTCTCGTACTAGGTAGTAGTAATGGTTGTGAATATACTAAAACTCACTGACTTGTGCCTTTTAAAAAGGCGAATTTTGTGTTATGTGAATTTTATCTCCATTAATATATATTATTATTTATAAATAACCCATAGGGGAAAAAAACTAGCATATACCAACATATTATCAACTGAATGGTCTTATTACAAGTGATGTCTGTTTTCTTCTTTATGTTTCTATAATTCCTATATTTTTAATGAATATATATTTGTTTTAATAAGAAAATAAAAGCTGTTTTATTAAAAAAAAAAAGAGCTTTAGAAGATTCTACCCACATAGCATGTCCCCACAAAGACTTCTAAAAAAGTGGAATTCTAAGCAGTGGAATGAACCTTCCCATTTTATTGTTTCAATAACCTTAACTTCTGGCTTCCATGGCTTACAAATAAACACAGGGCTGCCACTAAATTACCCTAAAGCTTGAGTGTAATAAAGCAATCTCCATTGAAATGGTGGCATCAGCAGCAGGATGCCTCCAGGCCACGTGCTCTAAGGAGACCCCTTGACTGGGACAGTCCTCAAAGTCTAGCTGCCCTTCCCACCCTTAGCACGAGAATTCAGCTTTGGACTTATAACAATTTATCCAATTTATTCTTCCAGTTATGTTTTTAATGTCATGACCAAGAAAACGTGCTACAAGTAGAAGAGCTTAATAAAATAAGATGAGATTTGTGGGATTCAACCTCTGGCACCTGCCAGGTTTAGAGTATTTTCTTATCATTCTAGGATAGCTTGTGCTGACAAAGCTTAACCCTGTGAAGCCAATTATCCATATGGTTTATTGTAACATTGCCTGTACTCAATTATGAGAATGCCAACTTCTGGGAATACGTGACAACACCCAGGGGGTTGTTTGTAATGCCATAATGTCATATCCCATCCATGGCTTTTGGAGGGCCAGATGAAAAGGAGTGGCCACATAGCTAATTTGGTCCTATTATTTTCCAGTTGTTTTTAATTGTTTCTTAGGGTCAAACATTTCAGAATTTTCTGTGTCTAACCATTTTTTTAAATCTCTTTTTCTACCCCCCTTGACATCTACAAAATTGTTTCCTTGTCCTTTTTTTCCCCCCCTCTTTTCTCTTCTTAATAATGCGTACCCTGTACCCTTCCCTTGAAAATATTTTCATCAGGATGTTTTACAGTGGGTCAAGATTGGAAACACACAGCAATTCTACACTTGCCCTTGATCCTAGGAAGCAGCTTATATCTTTTGCATTTTTATAAGTTTAAAGAAAATAGCCCCAGGCTTGAAACTCTGCATGCTTGATTTCCAGGGATTTTCTTACCCTGTATCAAAAGAGTAGCCTAGCAAGGTAGAATTTTACCCCAAATCTCTGCATCTCAGCAATTTGGCAACCCAAAACAGTGTCCCAAGCACGAAAGCCCTGTCTCTATCTATCATAGCGCCAAGCCCAATGTTTTGCTCATAGAATTACTCAATCAGTGCTTCTGAAAATGGGTTTTCCCTTTGTTTTTTCTACCCCTCTTCTAGAAACCTCAAAATACCTAATGTTAAAACTCTACAGCGGACTATGGTGGCTCAGCAGGCAGAGTTCTTTTTTTTTTTTTTTAATATTTTTATTGTGAACATCAAACAAACATACAAACATCCTTGATGTGCAAGCATTCTATTCATAGTGTACAATCAGTGGCTCCACAATAGCATCACATAGTTGTGTATTCATCATCCATCATGATAATTTTTTTGAACATTTGCATCTGTCCAGCAAAAGAAATAAAAAAAGAAAAAAACTCATACATACCGTACCCCTTACCCCTTCCTCTCATTGACCACTAGTATTTCAATCTACTCAATTTATTTTAACCTTTTTCCCCCTAGTATGTTTATTTTTCATCCTGTCATACTCCAGACAATTTTTTTTTTCTTTTTTTTTTTGACATGGGCAGGCACCAGGAAACGAACCCGGGTCTCTGGCATGGCAGGCAAGAAGCAGGCAGAGTTCTTGCCTGCGATGCCGAAGACCCGGGTTCGATTCCTAGTACCTGTCCATGCAAAAAAAAACTCAATTCAGGAACCTTGGTTATCAGGGATACTAATAAATAGTGGATTTTTTTTTGGTGGGAGAAAGAAGGCCAGATCTCCCTCCTTCCTGGCTTAGTCTTACCCCCCTTAACAGAACACACACTTACACGACACATACCCACAAACACATCTTATTTCCATTTCCCCAACTTGATCTAGGGCCCATTAGCGCAATATGACTATCCTTCATGATAGTGACTGTCATGCACAGCAGATTGGTAGGTTTCTGATTGCTATTAGGTTTGGTCTCCTGGAAGAAGAAGCACAGGATGAGAAAGTCCCTAAGTGATTATTACATGGATCAAGGAATTTACAAAAAGGTGAAAAGAAGCTCCCACTATTTCCATCTTCTTGTAGCCACTTGCAGTCTTCTCCAGGACGATCTCTGGCAGCAGAGAACCTCTCTGGGGCGCCCTATCAGTCATAGTGAGAGAGTCTCAGAACACAGCTCTGTTAGTAATAGGCCTTGGTTCCAAAATGCAGACACTCAAACTGCGTGAAGACCTAGGAGAGCATTTCCTTACAGTCTTGTCAGCTCTATCAGTGGTCCTTT
>PVIY010050642.1:0-16085 GCA_004026745.1 Myrmecophaga tridactyla
ATGCAAATGTTCTAAGAAATGATGAATATGCAACTATGTGATGATATTAAGAATTACTGATTGTATATGTAGAATGGAATGATATCTTAATGTATTGTTTGTTAATTTTTTTAATTAATAAAAAAGTTAAAAATAAAAAACATATTTAGATTGAAATGCTAGTGATCAGTGAAAGGGAGGGGCAAGGGGCATGGTATGTATGAATTTTTTTCTGTTGTCTTTTTATTTCTTTTTCTGAATCGATGCAAATGTTCTAAGAAGTGATCATGATGATGAATATACAACTATGTGATGATATTGTAAATTACTGATTATATATGTAGAACGGAATGATCATAATAAAGAAAGAGAGGGAAAAAACAGATGTAATGAAGAGGCCGGAGGGAACTGCCTGAAAATGTAGAGCCGAGTTCCAGCAGCCATGTTTCTTGAAGACGATTGTATGATGATATAGCTTTCACAGTGTGACTATGTGATTGTGAAAACCTTGTGTTTGATGCTCCTTTAATCTACCTTTTTGACAAATGAGTAAAGCATATGGATTAAAAATAAATAAATAATAGGGGGAACAAATGTTAAAATAAATTTAGTAGATTGAAATGCTAGTGATCAATGAAAGGGAGAGGTAATGGGTATGGTATCTATGAATTTTTTTCCATTGTCTTATTTCTTTTTCTGAATTGAGGCAAGTGTTCTAAGAAATGATCAGGATGATGAATATAGCGAAAAAAATGTACTTGGAAACTTATTGCTTTTTTGTATATATGTTGTATTTCACAATAAAAAATGTTAAAAAAAAGAGGATAAAACCCTTGTAAGCTAGGATGTAAAAATAAATTTAAAAAAATAATAAACCAGGGGCATACAATAGCAGATATGAATGGGTAGAAGAAAGAATCAGTGAACCAGAAGACTGGACAATCAAAATCATATATACAGAAGAACAGATTAAAAAAAATGAAAGGAAGAAATTGAGCAAGGGCTGAATGATAGCATGAAATGCACAAACATATGTATCATGGGTATCTCAGAAGGAGAAGAGAAAAGAGAGGGGTAGAAAGAATATTTGAGGAAATAATGGCTGAAAGATTTCCAGCTGTTATGATGACATAAATACACATATCCAAGAAGTGCCACATACTCCAGAGTAAATCTTAATAGACCTACTCCAAGACACATACTAACCAGAATGTCAAATGCCAAAGATAAGAATAGAATCCTGAAAATAGCAAGAAAAAGGTGCTTTTTCATATTACAAGGAATCCAAAGTAAGACTAAATGCCAATTTCTTATCAGATACCCGGGGTCAAGAAGGCAGTATGATATATTTAAGGTACTGGGAGAGAAAAACTGCCAACCAAAAATTCATTATTCAGCGAAACTGCCCTTCAAAAATGAGGGTGAGTTTAAAATGGTCACAGTTAAAACAGAAACTGAGAGAGTACATCAACATCATATCTGCCCAACAAGAAATACTAAAGGAAGTTCTGCAGGCTGAAAAGAAAAGACAAGTGAGAGAGGTTTGGAGTACAGGAAGAAATGAAGATTATCAGTAATGGTAAAAGGGTAAAAAAGGAGAGAGAAAAAAAGATATTGTATATAACAACCAAAGGATAAAATGGCTAAAGTAAGTCCTACCTTTACAGTAATGTGAATGGATTGACAGAAACAGATTGGCAGAATGGATAAAAAAGTATGATCCAACTATATGCTGTTTCTGAGAGACTCACCTTAGACCAAAAGCCACAAATAGGAAAAGTGAAGCACTGGAAAAAGATATTCCATGCAAACAGCAGCCAAAAAAAGAGCTGAGGTAGCTATACTAAAATCATAGAAAGTAGACTTTAAATGCAAAACTCTTATAAGAGACAAAGGATGACACTATATATTAACAGAAGGGGCAAGCAATCATGAAGAAATAACAATCATAAATATTTATGTACCTAACCATGGTGTCCCAAAAAATCTGAGGCAAACACTGAAAAAACTGAAGGGAGAGATACATATCTCTAAATAATAGCTGGAGAATTCAATATACCATGCTCATCAACAGATAAATACCATGCTCATCAACAGATAAAACCTCAAGACAGAGGATCAAAAAGGAAACAGAGAACTTGAATAATATAAGGAAACTGGACCTAACTGCTACTGACATGCTTATGCAAAGGAGAACATCTCCTTTCCAGATTCAGAGAGCCTTGAACATCTTTGAAAATGGGTCTGGCAGCCCGAGCAAAGGGCATTCTATATTGTCCAAGTCAGCTAGGTATTTGCTTAGCTGTCCTGCATACCTTCTGTGCTGTTTTCACTGGGTCTGAATTTTTGATGTACGGTTCTGCACAGTGTGTAATGTTTCCCTGTAACACTTTTCAATTCATGCAACTAGAAAAATTTCTGGGTGTCAATTCATCACTGAGAAAATTCCCAGCTTTATGTAGTGTAACTGAGGTTCAGCAATTCCATGAATGAAAGACTTGGGTGAAGAGTCCTTTGGGTTTTCCATCACTGGGCAGTTGGGCTGAAGTGACCCATAAGATTTCAAGGACAGATGGAGGATTCAGGTCTATGTGGAAATCAGCTGAAATCTTACAATTGTTCTTGACATCAAATAAGGCAAGACTGATTTTTAAAAAAAGGGGGGGGGATGTTTAACATTTGTAGATGGTCCTTTTACATTGTCTCCAACTTGAGCCAAGTTATTGAAAGTTAAATCATGGCAATTTACCATGCCATGAACATTGCACCACCAAACAGTAGTATGTACATTTTTCTCAAGTGTGCATGGATCATTCTACACATTTTGGGTCATAAAACAAGTCTCAATAAATTTAAATAGATTGAAATTATACAAAGCACTTATTTTGACAATGAAATGAGGCTGGAAATCAGTAACTGGCAGAAAACTGGAAAATTCACAAATATATGGAAGTTAGAGAACACACACTTATTCAGTGAGTCAGAGAAGAAATTGCTAAAGAAATTAGTAAACATCTTGAGATGAATGAAAATAGAAACACAACATATCAAAACTTATAAGATGCAGTCAAAGCAGTGCTGAGAGGGAAATTTATAGCCCTAAAAGTTTACATTAAAAAAGAGAAGGAAGTGCTAAGAAAACCTTATAGCACACCTGGAGGAACTAGAAAAAAAGCAGCAAATTAATCCCAAAGCAAGCAGAAGGAAAGAAATAGCAAAGATCAGAGCAGAAATAAATGAAAATGACAATTTAAAAAAGAACATGATAGAGAATTAACAAAACCAGAAGTTGATTCTTTGAGAAGAATAATAAAATTGACAAACTTTTAGCTAGACTGGCAAAGAAAAAAGAGAGAAGAGTCAAATAAAATCAGAAATGAGAGCAGGGACATTATAACTGACCCCACAGAAACAAAACGGATCATAAGAGGATGCAATGAACAACTGTATGCCAACGAATTCAACAGTTTACATGAAATGGAAAAATTCCTAGAAATACATGAACCACCTACACTTATTCTAGAAGTAACAGAAGACTTGAACAGACCAATTACAAGAAAAGAGATTCAATTAGAATCTGAAACCTCCCAAAAAAGAAAAACCCAGCACGAGATGGCTTCACAGGTGAATTCTACCAATCATTCCAAGAAGAATTAATACCAATCCTGAAAACTCTTCCAAAAAAAAAATTGAATAGGAGGGAAAACTACCTCCTCATTCTATGAGGCCAACAACAGCCTAAAACCAAAGCCAGATGAACATAATACAAGAAAAGAAAATTACAGACCAATTTCTTTTAGGAACATAGATACAAAAATCCTCAAAAAAAAAATACTTGCAAATCAAATCCAACTGCACATTAAAAGAATTATATACCATGATAGTGGGTATTATCCCAAATATGCAAGTGTGGCTCAACACAAGAAAATCAATACATCATATTAATAATACGAAGGGGAAAAAACACATGATCACCTCGATTGATGCAAAAAGGCATTTCACAAAATCCAGCATCTTTTCTTGATAAAAACACTTCAAAGAATAGTAACAGAAGGAGAGTTCTGCAATATGATAAAGGCATATATGAAAACTCCAAAATTAACATCATACTCAATGGTGAAAGACAGAAAGCTTTCCTCTAAGATCTGGAACAAGTCAAGGTTGTCCATTGTTCCCATTGCTATTCAACATTTTGTTAGAATTTCTAGTCAGAGCTGTTAGGCAAGAAAAAGAAAGAAAAGGCATCCAAATTGGAAAAGAAGAAGTAAAAGTTTCACTATTTGCAGATGACATGAACCTATATATATAGAAAGACCCCCCAAAAAACCTATAACAAAGCTACTAAAGCTAATAAACGAGTTCAGTAAAGTAGTACATACAAAATCCACGTGCAAAAATCAGCAGTGTTTCTATACACTAGTAAGGAGGAATGTGAAGAGGAAATCAATTTTAAGAATTCAATTTATAATAGCAACAAAAAGAATCAAATATCTTGGAATAAATTTAATTAAGGATGTAAAGGACATGTATACAGAAAGCTGCAAAACATTACAAAAAGACTTAAATAAATGCAAGGACATTCTGTGTTCATGGATTGGAAGACTAAATATTGTTACGATGTCAATTCTACCCAAAGTGATTTAAAGATTCAATGCAACCAGAAGAGTGGATTAAACAGAGAGGGACTGGGGCTGACAGACAAGGTGCATGAATCTGGCCAACAAAACATGAAGGATATCAGCAATGGGACTAGAAAGCAGGCATGCTTGCTGGCCAAGGCACTGAAGGACACAATCAACAGGCCTTGGGGAATAATGTCATTTAAAAAACTAGAAGAAAATTAGAAGCCTTCAATGAGGAAGACCAGACCTGGGACACACAAGACAAAGACTTTTAAAAATGGTCCTAAATATGCCCGAAGAGGTAAAGGAAAACATGGACAAAGAACTAAAGAAAATCAGGAAAACAATAGTGAACACAAAGAGTATCCCAATAATTGTAATTAGAGGGCCAGAAAGAGTTTTTAAAAATCATGAAAAGGAACCAGAGATGAAGACCACTTACAGAAATAAAAATTTCCCTAGAAGAGTTAAGTAACACACTAGAACTGGCAGAAGAAAGAATCAGGGAACTTATAAGGGGGAAGAGTGAAATGAGACAAAGTGTCAATGGCTGAGAGATTCCAAACAGAGTAGAGAGGTTATCCTGGAGGTTATTCTTATGCATTAAGTAGATATCACCTTGTTATCAAAAATGTAATGGAGAGGCTGGAGGGAACTGCCTGAAAATGTAGAGCTGTGTTCCAGTAGCCATGTTTCTTGAAGATGATTGTATAATGATATAGCTTTCACAATGTGACTGTGTGATTGTGAAAACCTTGTGTCTGAAGCTCCTTTTATCTACCTTGTCAACAGATGAGTAGAACTTATGGAATAAAAATAAATAATAGGGGGAGCAAGTGTTAAAATAAATTTAGTTTGAAATGCTAGTGATCAATGAAAGGGAGGGGTAAGGGATATGGTATGTAAAAATTTTTTTTTTCTGTTTTCATTTTTTTCTGTTGTCTTTTTATTTCTTTTTCTGAATTGATGCAAATGTTCTAAGAAATTATCATGATGATGAATATGCAACTATGTGATGATATTGTGAATTACTGATGATATATGTAGAACGGAATGAGCATATATTAGGAATGTTTGTGCTTCTTTCTTGTAATTTTTTTTAATTAATAAAAAATTTTTTTAAAAAAATCAGGGAACTTGAAGATAAGGCAATTGAAATCATCCAGTCTGAGAAGCAGAAGGAAGAAAGAATGAACAAAAATGAACCAAGCCTGAGGAACCTGTGAGACACCATCAGGCGTGCTAATATCTGCAGCGTGGGGGCCTTCTGTAGAGGGAAAAGAGAGAAAGGGGCAGAAAGAATACTCAAAGAAATAATGGCTTAAATTTTCCAAATTTTAACAAAAGACATTAATATATACATCCAAGAAGTTCAACGAACTCCATACAGGATAAACCTAAACAGTCATATGATAAAAGAGTGGGAGAAAGATCAAAGGTGATGGTGGAGTTATACAGAGAAGGTAGGGTTTAACAAATTAGTATGGGTGCTGAATCAGTATACTGATTTTTTTTTTTAGCTTTCAGTACCTTAGAGCAGCTAGAAATAAAAACCTAAAATTGTGGAATTGTAACACATACCAAACTCTGAAATCTGTTCTACAACTAATTGTTGTGATGTACTTTGAAATTTATTGCTTTTATGTATATATGTTATTTAAAGAAAAAGAGAAGTATAACAGAGAAGATAGGATTTGACAAATGAGTATGACTGCTGAATCATTATATTGATATTTCTGTTGGTCTCCAGTGTCTTGGAGCAGCTAGAAGAAAAAAAACAAAAAATCATGGAACTGTAAACCATACCAAACTTTAAAATCTGTTCTATAACCATTTGTTAAAATGTACTTGGAAATTTAATGCTTTTTTGTATAATATTTCACAATTTTAAAAACATTGAAAAAAATAGTCATATGATAGATAAACTGTCAAATGCCAAAGATAAAGAGAGAATTGTGAAAGCCACAAGAGAAAAGCAACATGTGATATATAAAGGGAGCCTCAATAAGACTAAATGCTAATTTCTCATTGAAACCACAGAGGCAAGAAGGCATTGGGATGACACATTTAAAGTACCGAAAAGCAAAAAATTGCTGACAAAGAATTCTGTATATGGCAAAACTGTCTTTGAAAAAATGAGGCAGAGACTGTTCTTGAAAATGGTATAGATAGGTCATGCACATGATGTACAATGTATTATATACAGTATGTAAAGCTTCCTCATGATTACTAAACAAACAAACAAACAAAAAGATTCAATGCAATCCCAAAAGAAATTCCAACAGCTTAATTTACAAAAATGGAAAAGCTAATTCTCTAATTTATATAGAAGGGTAAGGGGCCCCAAATAGCCAAAACATCTTCAAAAAGAAGAACAAAATTGGAGGCCTCGTATTTCCTGACCTTAAAGCATATTATAAAGCTACAGTGGTCAATACAGCATGGTACTGGCATAAAGATAGATATATTAACCCAAGGAATTGAATTGAGAGTTCACTAAAAGATCCTCACATGCATGGCCAGTTGATTATTAATAAGACTGTCAGGTCCACTCAACTGGGAAAGTACAGTCTCTTCAACTGTACAATAAGGTATCATTCCAACTAGAATGGCCACTATTAAAAAAAAAACTATAAGTGTGGAGAAATAGAACACTCATTCATTGCTAGTGGGAATGTAAAATGGTGCAGCCACTGTGGGAGACAGTATGGCAGTTCCTCAGGAAGCTAAGTATAGAATTACCATATGATCTGGCCATAAGGCTACTAAGTACACACCCAGAAGAACTGAAAAGAGGTACTCAAACAGATACTTTCACACCAGTGTTCATAGCAGCATTATTCACAATTGCCAAAAGAAGGAAGCAACCCATATGTTCACAACGGATGAATGGTGGTATATACAGACATGGAATATTATTTAACTGTAAAAAGAAAGGAGTCCTGGGCAGGCAACCAGTGGCTCAGCAGCAGAGTTCTCGCCTACCAAGCCGAAGACCAGGAACTAGAAAAAGTACTGAGAGAGTACATCAACATCTTTGATTCTCAGTGCCTGCCCATGCAAAATAAAGAAAGAAGAAAGAAAGAAATGAAGCCCTTATACATGTGACAACATGGGATGAACCCTGAAAACATCAAGTTGAGTGAAATAAGCCAGACACAAATGAACAGATATTGTGTGATTTCACTGTTATGAGCTAATTATAATACGCAAACTCACAGAGTTAGCATCTAGAATGTAGGTTTCCAGGAGATAGACTGGGGTCAGAGAATGGGGAGGTGATGCTTAACCAGTACAGAATTTCTGTTTAGGTGAATGGTGAAGGTTTCAGAATAGATGGTGGTGATGGGAGCACATTACTGTGAATGGAATCCACAACATTAGACTTCATAGGTGAATGTGGTTAAAAAAAGAAACTTTAGGATTTACATATTACTAGAATAAGAATTAAAAGACAAAACATTTGATTGTACAACACAGCAAACCCTATTATGGACAATGGGCCATAGTTATTAGTAAACTATGGGAATGCTCTTTATATGAATTATAATCAATGTATGATACTAATACAAGGTGGGGGTAATAGGGTGGTATATGGGGGGAAACACCTAATGTAAGTAATGGACAATAGATAGAACTATTTTAATAATCTTTCATCAATTGTAAGGAAGGTAACTACTGTTTTAAAAAAAGTACAATTTATTTTTTAAATGCTATCATTAGTAGTAACAAATGTTCCACACCAGCATAAGGTGTTGGTGGGGTGGTGTACAGGAATTCTGTATTTTATGTTTCGTAACGTTACAACTACTCTAAATTAAAAAAAAAAAAATTCTGTACTAAAATAAATTTGATGGCAATCTTATATTCACAGTCATCTGATGTATAAATGAAAGGGTTAATGCAAAAATGTTTAAATGGGTAAACTGACCAAATGGATAAAAAGAGGATAATAATCAGTATGTTGCAAAATTCTCATATTCATAGAAATATGAAAGTCTGTTTAGTGAGGATTGAGAATGCACAACCACATAACTTTGAGAGGAATCAGAAACTTTCAGGCCTGAGTTCTGGCTCTGTACCCAAGGAAAGCTGCTTCACCTTTGAAGCTTCAACTCCTCATATTAAAAAGGGGATAATAATTTTAAAATCCCCTCATGTTTTTTTTAAGGATTATAAAAGATACAGTGTGAAAGCACATAGAAAAGTGCTTGGGATATACCAGTGTTGCCAAGCAAAAATCATAAGGACTTTGCTGGAAACAAATCTCCAATTATTTGCTCTGTGTGTTTATTAGAAATCATTCATTCAATCAGTTTTAAGGGAAACCAGTTTAATTATAAAAATCAACCCTTTGAATGCAAGAAGTTGAAATAATCAAAACTAAATTTGACTCTCATACAACTATTCATATTTCACTTCTGGGGATGGCTAGAATCTTTATTTTGATGATTTCTGCTCTTTTAGTCTTAAATTATGATGGGGGAGGGGTGAAGATCCAGGAAAATTTTTCTTGCTTCTCTCTTCCCCTTTCCATACTTAAAAAAAAATTGACTTATCAAATTAGTATAATTTGAGGAGAAACTGCAAAACAAATTTACTAAACCTCAAATCTTGTTTAGTGGAAATTCCTTTAATAAGAAATGAGGTCATGTTGCTCGCAATGAATCATGTCCTTTAAATTTATCTTCTTTTCTGGACGCTTTCCTTCCTTCATTTGTTTGTTATTTCCATGTCTCTAATTCTCGTTTGTTCAATGAAATGAAATCACTGAATTTATTATTATTGTTATTTGGAATAGGGTATGAAACAAGCTAAAAAATTTATCCATATCAACACAAGTCTGCTTTTAATGTAACAATTTTCCTGCCCAGTTTTTTTTAAAAGCAAATACCATATTTATTTTATTCAAAACTCTCCAACCATTTTCCATCTGTATCTTTTATTCCACTCCTTCACCTTTTTCCCAACCCTTTGATACTGGAGAAAAAAAACAGAAAAGATCGCCATTCTTTATTATTGTCCTCCATAAGCCAAAAATCTTCTTTTGGATGAAAGAAAATTCTCCTCTTCACATTCATTAATAACTGACTGATCTCAGTGCATTTCTCTGTGTCTACAATTCTCCTCTACTACAGAATCACACACTGAAGGATGCATTCCCCTTAAATAACTCCAACATATTTTCAGAGATATCCTGAGAACTATGATCTCCTCAAGGGCTCTGAAAAAGGTCTCATGAAGGCCTTAAGATGTGATCCAATACTTAGACTATTTCAAGATTTCTAAGTCTAGAATTTCTTAAGAAATTTAAAGATGCCTAAGTCTAGAATCAGAATGGAAGTATTTTAACAATGGAAGCAAACAAGAGATATCCAGCGAGAGCCTTCGTTTTACGTTTGTGGAAACTGAGACCCAGAGAAGTACTGTCCGGGACACGGAAGAAATTAAACTCGGATCAAAATTTTACGAAGGACATGCAGATGAATTACCCTAGGTCCTACTTAAAAGAAATCTTGAAGAAAAAATCCTAGTTGTTTCTATAAGCAACTAAAGTTGGCCCTTTTCAAATCATCATAATGCTTTTTATCTTAGTGCTTTCCAAACTTAGAGGAAACCTTGACGTCAAACAATAATTTTATTTCCTCTGGAGGACGATTTTGTATTTTGAAAGAGGACTTTAATGCCATCGTCAGAATCCGTAATCTTGTAAAAGTTAGGTCTGCCTCTCCGGTGTTCCAGCAGGGAAAGACCCCGAGCGGTGAGGAGCCCCGTCCCGGCACCCCGACCCGGGAGGCGGCCGTGGGGACAGCGCCGGCGACCACACAATGTCCTGTTCGCCACCGCCTCGGCCACACAGGCGGCGCCACTGGCCGCTGCCCGGTCTCGGGAAGCCCGGCCTCCGCGGCCCTCGGCTCGAAGTCGACGCGGTCCCTTTAAGAGGACCCGTCCCCGGGCCCGAGAGCGCGTCGGGCCAGCCGCGGGGGCAGCGACATCCGGGCTACCAGGCTGGCGACAGCCCTGGCCCCGCGGGCGGCTCCCAGCCCCGCGGGAAGCCCGGGCTCGCCGCGGCGGAGAAGCGCCGCCAAGGCAAGCGGGGGCCTCCGGCGCCACCCGTGTTCCCAGCCCGGGCAGCCCCGCCACCACCACCCCTTCGGCCCCCGCCTCGCGGGCGCTGGGGCCACCACGCCGGGCCCCGCACGCGGGTCACGGACGCTCAGACGGCGGGGCCGCGCCGCGCGCGCCCATCCCGGCTCCGCCCCACCCCTGCGCGTGCCCGGGGGGCGGGGCGCCGCGGCCGCAGCCAATCAGCGCCGGCCTGGCCGGGGCCGCCTCCGAGGACCTCGCGGGGGGTGGGAGTGCGCGGGGAGAGACCCTCGCGGGGGGGCGCGCGGCGGGGAGCAGCGGGGATGGCTCGAGGCGAGGGGCCCGAGGGGCTGCGGAGCCCGACGCGTGGTGGGCTGGCCCCAATTACGGCGCTCCCCGGAAGTGAAAGGGCAGGAGCGCGTGAGAACCGGCGCGGGCGGGGCGGGGAAGCCGGGAGCAGGTGGCGGGGCCGGGGTGGGGGAGTGGAGACGGGGGAGGAGCGCGGAGGGGGGCGGGCGCGTCCTTAGACCCGAAACCCGCGCGGGATGCGCCGAGTGCCGGAGCCTAAAGCCGGATCCGTCAAGGTTTCTTTACGCTGGGCGGAGAACTTAAAGAAGTTATGCTCGTAACTGATGGAGATAGGTTCTAGGGTCCCCCCCCCCGTCCGATAAAGACTAAAACCAAAGTGGATAGATATTTTTAATATCTGGCGAATTTTATCGCAAATTCAAATTTGGCTAGTCAATGTTTTATTGTGGGGATTGGGAGAAAATGGAACAAAGGGCATTTTAAAAGGAAAACCCATTTTGTGTACCTCTCTACCAAGAATTTTAGAAAGAAAATAATTTTCGACGGTCGGATACATTGAGTTACTCTGTAGGGTAGAATAGTGAGTGTCAAGATTCAGCCCTCACCTCCAAAGTCTTCTATTCCCCGCTTGCAAAGTAAGAGCGGTGAAGCCCCCTGCCTGTCGCAGAGCCTGTTTGGGAATTCAGGGCTCATTTAAATAAGAGGACGACGGGGACCGGCTGGCTGCGGGTGGGTTCCCGGGAGCTGTGTTGGTTCTCTTCTCCGACCTCGCCCCGGATGGGCTCGCCCAGACCTCCCCTGTCTCCGGGTGCCGCAGAAACCTCCATCTCCGCGTCCTAAACGAGCTCCGCACTTCCCTCCCGGCCTCGGAGTTAACCGGCTCGGCAGCCGCGAGGCTGCACCATCGCTCAACCTGAAACCTGGCCTGACGCCCCTCCTTCCCCACTGCAGCTTCCAAAGTCACCAGGCCCGACGGTCGATTTATTTGCATACTTCTTGTCGGGTTGTCGCTCCTGTCACCCCACCTGCGCCTCCGCCTGGGTCACCGCAGTACCTGTTCTCCGACTCGCCCTCCTCCCATCTCGACATTGCAACCTGACAGATGCTATGTTTTAATGTAAATATGATCGTGCCCTACCCGTTTAAAATCTCTTAGTGGCTCCCCACTTGCCCTCAGGATAAATTCGCTGCCTAAGGCCCTCCTAAACCTGTTTCCACGAAGTCTCCAGCTGGGGCTTTTCCCCGGGGCCACTCCTCCCACCCACCCTTCCCGGTGTCGCAAGCCAACCTGGGTTGCTTTCAGTTCCCTCAACGTGCGGAGTCCTCTCCAGCTTCTGACTCCTTCTCCTGGCTTCTCCCAGCTCTTCAAGGTGGCTTCCTTGCCTTCCCTCACTAACCCCTCCTAGGCGAGGGTGAGGAGCGCCCAGAGCTCCCCACCACAGCCCACCCTCCTCCTACGTGCTGCCATCCGCTGCGCTCGTCAGTGTTCCCAGTCCAGTCCTGATGATACTGGTCGGAGCCCAGTGTCTTTTAGAGCACGGTGATGAGAGCAGTAAATCCTTAGTTATCTGCTGATAGGTTCGTTTTATATTGCTGCATTTTTCAGTTTTGAACCCCTCCTTAGTTATCTGTTTCTCTGTAAGAGTAATATTTTTTAAAAAAACAGGATATAGTGAATTTTGCTTAAACTAATCTGACGTTTTTGCCACAATCAACTCTACGTCTCTTTTAGCAGAAATAGTGTGGCTGGTTCGTGAAGTGCAATTCTGGGAACAGCGACTTGCTGTTCAATGATACCGGGCAAAACTGGGCAAAAGCGTTCGTGTTTAAGCTCAGAGTTTGAAACTTCAAGACTGAGATGAAAGTAATGCCCCATTAATGCTGGTGGGAAGGGATGGAAGGGAAGAATATTAAGCTGAGAACTGTAGTTTCTTGTTTATTATTATTAAGGATAGCAATGATCGCTATGTTCAGAAATTGCTCCGAAACTGGGTGTTTTGTTTTAAATCCCTGTACTCTTAATATTTTTCTTTTGTTTACATGGGATGTCAGTGTAACGTTGAAATACTCATTTTCTTGTGTTCACTCACTAGAGTGGCAGTGTTGCCAATATATGTACATTTAGATCTGTGGTATTTCTAAATAACATCCTGCTGCACACTTTCCAACAATGTTCCAATAACAAGAATTCTTTGTTGAGAGATGTAATATTTAGAGGGGAAGATAGGGAAATAAATCTTAACTACTGCAAATTGTTTCCCTTCAGCCTTACTCTGAAGGAGATCCTTGTTGGTTTTCTCATTACTGTACAACTAGTCTGGCTTACACTTTGGTGGAAGAAAGTAGAATTTAGTAAAAAAAAAAAAAAATTAAAGAAGGGAGAGTGTTTCTTTAGTGAAATAAGCAAAATTAAATGAGATTATAAAAAGTAAAAACAAGTAATGTATTCTGAGCTAAAAAAGCTAAAAAAATGAATGTTTCTATGCTTTTGTGCGACAATATGTATATAGCTCCATTTATTTAATGAGAACAATATTTAAAGCAGAAGAAATATGCATCATAATTATTTACTATTTCAACAAAAATATTCTCCAAGTATGCATCACATCTGTTTCAATACTTGTCAAATGACAGTTGTAAGCAAATGATTAGGAAAAAATAAATGCTATTGGGATGGCTTCTTTTTTGAATATAGGCTTGGAAAATTTTGAGTTTAGATAATGTCTTAGACACTCTGTGTTGGTAAAAATCCTATAAGTATATTTTACTTAGATTTTTGCTCACTGCATTTCCACTTTTTAAGGTCTTTTAAAACCTTATTTCCCAACTTCATGGAGTAGGAAAGGATTTTTTAAAATGATTATCATGAAACATTTTAAATGTTTTTTAAAAATAGCTAATTTTACAAGTATATTTTCAATGAAATATACTTTAGCTCTATGTAAGCATGCCAGACTTGATGAGCTGAGTACATAAAAGGAGCACACATTTAAGATGCGATCTAAGACTGCCATTTACTATCTTTGTTGGTTTTAGCAGAAAATTCAAGTTAACTGGGTGTTGAAAATAAAATGCCTCTCTGGGAGGGCGGTGCAACGGTGTCTCAGTGGCAGGAATTCTCGCCTGCTGAGCTGGCGACCTGGGTTCGAATCTCAGAGCCTGCCCATGCAAAAGAAAACAGCCACTCTGGGAGAAATATTCAAATGGCAATGACTGGAATTCCCTGTGGGGGAAGTGGGTGGCATGTGAAAAGAAAAGACTCATATCTAAGTCTGCTAGTTTTGCATCTTCTGCAAGTCCCATCTGAGACTTGGCTTCCACATTTATAAAATAGGGCGGGTACCACTGTATCCAACTCACAGTGAGGCTCAAACAAGGATGAGGTGAACTTAAAACATTGGACATTTGTTGTTCCTGGAAACCATAAAAATTACAATTATGTATTTATACACATCTTAAATAATACAAGCAGAATGAGAAAAAAAATCTGAGGCAAAAAAATTACCTTTTTTTATAAACTGATTCCCTAAGGGGGGTTGTATTGGCCTGCATTTACTTGCCCACAGATAAGAGCTGATGGTAGAGACAAATGAGGTCCTCCATTTCAAAAACGCTCTAGTGAGTTTAGAGGATTCTGGTTCAATCTAGACTTTGTTAAATTCTGCATATCACGCAAGAACAATGGTCAAGAACTTTTCGTGAAACAAACACAATAAAGAAAAATAAGGCAAATACATCTTGTTCAATGCTCACTCTCAAAGGTTAAGAAGGGAAAATATTCTTCATTGACAACAGTTTTTGCTTTTATTGGCTCATGTTAAATCTGAAGGAGAAAGTGGGAAAATAGCAACGAAAGCAATTCTTTTATCCTTGACTTCTTCCCCATATTTGAAATGTTTGGCCAACAGTTAGCCATCCTAACAGGTTTAAATGAGAATGTAGGACGCACAGAGAGCTAGATTACCTGCTGTAGATTGCAAACTAAATAAAAGATGCAGTTTCTCTCAAGGAAGCTAAAATAATAATAATAATAATGATAACACCAGCACATTTGTGAATGAGCCTGCATTCTTTGTGAGGGCAGGTAAGCTGGGTGGGCAGTTCCCTCCAGCCACTTCCCAGCCTCTTCTCTTTGCAGCCCTCTAATAAGTCCTCCTGGAAAACAGAGGAGGGAGTCTTATGCTTTACTCCATTGCCCTCACACTCTGCCATTCTACCAGTAGGATCTCATATCATTGGGTCTTAAGTTTCCCCTTAAATATAAGTCTATTTCCTCGGGCAGCCATAACACAAACCGGGTGGCTGTGCCCCCTCTATTCCAAGCTATTGGGGTTTGCATCATGTCCCTTACAAAAGGCACGTTCAGGTCCCAACCCCTGGGCCCATGGATGTGAACCCATTTGTCAGTAGGAACTCTGAGGACGTTATTAGTTCAAGGGTGCCCAATTGAACTTGACTTCTGGGACTTAATCCAACGTGGTTGGAATCCTTATAAGCAAAGGAAATTGGACACATATAGAGGAAGTCATGGGGAGCAGCCAGAAGCTGGGAGTCAGTAACACCCAGAAGAGAAAGAAGACGCCACTTTGTGCGTTGTTGTATGATGGAAAAGCTAAGAAACCCCAAATATTGCTGACCAGCCAGAAGATACCAACCCCGGGAGGAAGCCAGCCTTCTGGCCTCCGAAACTGTGAGCCAAATAAATTTCTGTTGTTAAGCTGAGCCATTGCATGACATTTGTTTAAGCAGCCAGGAGACTAACACACCAGTCACTGCACCCATTGATCCCACAGCTTGGAATGCTGTTTCTCGCCTCATCTTTGAGAAATTCCTACTTATTCTTCAGGACTCAGCTGAGATGTCAACCCTGAGAAAGCATTTTCTGGTCCCCACCTCTGGCTGTGAGGATGGGAGGCACCCCCATTGCACCCTGCATATTCCACTGTTATATTTATATTACAATTTCCCCAACTATGGCGTATTCATTACAGCATCCCCTGGGTCTGACACAATAAATATTGGTTGGATAAGTGGCCGAATATACTTTTTGTGAAGACATTGTTATAGGTTGGGTCTTTGGAGGGATGA
>PVIY010050643.1:0-16087 GCA_004026745.1 Myrmecophaga tridactyla
GAAATGAAGCCAGAATTCAATAACAGAAGGAGAAATGGAAAATTCACAAATGTGGGAATTAAACAACATACTTTCTTTTACTCATAAGTTATCTACTTATTTATATATTCCATTAATCACTTCTATGCATATATATTTTAACCATATATAATAGATATAGCACATAATTTTGTATTGTACACCTTTCAGTTTCATTCAATGTTACTTTCTGATTCACCCCAGTAATTATAACTTCATTTAATGTTGAATAAAATATAAGAACTGGACCATGTAATATAAATTTCAGCAGCAACTTTTAATTCACATGCATTTGCATGTACTAATCTATTTGGGAAAAAGTTTAATATTTTTTCCTACCAGTTGTTATAAAATTCTGCATTCAACATTACCATATCCCCTCACAATCCTAATTATGTCATATTCTGAATGAGTGATTGAAATGTGTGGTAAACAATTCTTGTTAGAGATCTATTCCCCATCCAGTAATTCTCATGTGAACACTAGCTGAATATTTTTCAGTTGATGTTTTCATTGGCATTTTTTCAGTATGCGACTTTTCATGTTGATGAAGGAATTTGAAGACACTAAATATTTCCTTCATTCATAAAACTGAAATTTAATAAAGAATTTTTCATGTTCATTTGATAAATATTTTCACCAGATATCTTCTCCAACATTAATGATTTGTTATTTCTCTAGGGTCTCTTTCTCCTGTTAAGTATGTTTCTGTCTTATTTTCAGTTTTAAAAGTTATTACTACTCTATGTTTTTCTTGTCTGCACCTACACTGATGTTTAACTGATTGTTACAGACATAAAGTTCTTCCAATTGTAGCTTATTCATGTTTTTTAAGGATAAATGACAATTAAAGGCATTATCACATTGATTACATTGACATTGAATTATACTCTTATGTAGATTCTCTCATTTATTTGAACATTAGAGCTGTGGCTAAAGGCTCGTCTGTATTCATTACATTCATAAGTGAGTACTTTCATGTTATCTAAGGGTAGAATACTGACTGAAGGCTTTTTCACATTGGTGGCATTCACAAGATTTCTCTACAGTGTGGATTTTCTCATGATTTTTAAGAGCAAGAGATCTACTGAAGGGTTTCTCACAAAGATGGCATTCATATGTTCTCTCCAGTGTGCAATCACTCCTGTTGTCTAAAGTTAAAAGTTTTACTGAAAGCCTTCCCACATATATAACATTTGTATAGTTTCCCTTCTGTGTGGGTTTTCTCATAATGTCTAAGGGTAGAACTGTGACATAAAGTTTTCCCACATAAATGGCATTCATACAGTCTCCTCTGTGAATTCTCTCATGTATAAATTTGGGAGACAATTGAAGGCTTTTCTACATATTTCACACCCATATTTGTTTGTCTCTAATGTGAGTTTTCTCATGCTGTCTAAGGGGAATTTTGATTGAAGGTTTTCCCACATATTTAACACCCCTAATGTTGGCCTCTAATGTGAGATCTCTCATGTCTTCTAAAGTTAAAACTTTTTCTGAATGCTTTCCCACATAAATGACATTCATACTGTTACTCTACTGTGTGAATTTTCTCATATTGTCTAAAGGCAAATATTCAACTGAAGGTTTACCAACATAGCTGACATGCATATGGTTTCTTTCCAGTGTGAGTTTTCTCATGTTGTCTAAGGGTAGATATCTGACTGAAAGCTTTCCCACAAAGATGACAATCATAAGGTTTCTCTCCAGTGTGAGTTCTTTCATGTCATCTGAGTTTGGAAGATTTGCTGAAGTGTTTCCCACACATTTGGTACCCATACTTTTTCATACAGTGTGTGTTTTCTCATGTTGCCTAAGATTAGAACTCCTTCTGAAGGTTTCTCCACATATATGACTCTTTTGTAATTTTTTGTAGTGTTAATTTGTTTACACTGATTGAAGTATGTCTAGTCACTGAGGACCTCTTGAAATAGTTTGCTCATATAGGATTTCTTTCAAACTTGAGTTGACACATATCGAGTCAATGTGGAGTTGTGAATGAATTTTTCTTTCAAATTATTACATTCAATGGTATTGTCTTAAGTGTGAGATCTCTGCTTAACCCTGACCTTTGGAAGATCCTAACACTTCTTTCCACAGTTCCTCTCCTTGTTCCAACTGGGAAATCACATCTGATTCACAGAGCTGATTACCCCATTGACAAAAAATGATTGATAGCTTCCAACATCACATCCATGAACAGCTTTCTCTGGAGTGTGCCCATCAGAGACCACTCTTCCTGGGTGAAGTCTATAGTTATGTCTTTGAAGGTCACTGATTCCAAGCAATGCAAAGCTCACTCTTCCCCAAAGCTGAACTGTCCAGCATTGTGTTCTCTGGTCAAATCAACAACATACTCTTAAAGAACAAATGGGACAAAGAGGAAGTCAGATGTGAAATTAGGAAATATCTTTAGGTGAATGAAAATGAAAGTGCAAAAATACCAAAATTTATGTAGTGCAGAGAGGGAAATTTAGAGCTGTAAATACTTACATTAAATAGGAAAACAGACTTCAAATCAGGAATTTAACTACAAAATTGGAAGAACCAGGAAAAGAAGAGCAGACAAACCCCTCCCCCAAGTGAGCAGAAGGAAGGAAGTAACAAAGACCAGAGCTTAAAAATAAATGAACTAGAAATAGAGTGAAACAACCAAAGCAAAAGTTGATTCTATCAAAGATAAAAAATTGACAAACCTTTATTTAGAATGACAATGACAAAAAATAAAAGACACTTCTAGCTTGTTGAAATAAAAATGAAGAGGATATTATGAACAATAGTATGTCATTAAATTGTATAGACTAAATTAAATGTTCTAATTATTAGAAACACATAAAACCCTCAACAAAGCACTAGCCAACAAAATCCAAAAGCATATTAAAAGAATTGTACACCATGATCAAAGGGGATTTATCCCTGTTATACAAGGTTGGGTCAACATAAGAAAATCAATTAATGTAATACACCACATTAAAAGAATAAAGAAAAAGGTCTACACAATCACCTCAATTGAAGTAGAAAAAGCATTAGACAAAATATAGTGAACTTTCTTGACAAAACATTTAGAAAAATAGGATTAGAAGGAAACATTCTTAAAAAGATAAAGGTCTATATGAGGAACCCACAGCTAACATTCTACCTAATGGGGGCAGAATGAAAGCTTTCCCATCAAGATGAGGAACAAAACAAGAATGCCCACTATCATCACTGTTATTCACCATTGTGCTGAAGGTTCTTTCAGAACAATCAGGTAAGAAAAAGACAGAAAAAGCACCCAAATTGGAAGGGATGAAGTGAACTTTCCCTATTTGCAGATGATGTGATCCTAAATATAGAAAATCCCGAAAAATTTATAAAGATCCTAGAGGTAATAAATGAAATCTGCACAATAGTGGGATACAAGATCAGTGCCCCCAAATCAGTGATGTTTCTACACAGAAGCAATCAACAAGGGACAAAAATCTGGAAAAATTTTCTACTGACAATACCAATTAAATGACTCAAATATATAAGAATGATTCTAATAAAAAATGTAAAGGACTTGTACACAGAAATCTACAAAACTTTGCTAACAGAAATGTAGTAAGACCTAAATAAATGGAGGGATATTCCATGTTCATGGATAGGAAGACTAAAGCCCATTAAGATGTCAATACTTCCTGTGCTGGTTTAAAACTCTTATGTATCCCAGAAAAGCAATGTGATTTTAATCTAGACTTGTGGGAATAGACTTATTTCTGTTTTAGGACCTTCTGATTATGTTGCTCCTATGGAAATGTGACCCTTCCCATTCAGGGTAGATCCTAATTACCATACTGGAGCCCTATAAAGGGAGAAAGCTCAGGGGTCACAACGATCATTCAGGGGTAGAATGCTGGCCTGCCTTACAGGAGATACAGGTTAGTTTACTGGCCCAGGTTAGTTTACTGAGAAACCCTGGACTTGATCAGCTTTTTTTGAATGAAGGCATCCTCTTTCCAGTGCCTTAGACATTTTCACAGCCCTAGAATTGTATCTTCTAGCTTAATAAATCCCCTTTATAAAAGTAAACCTATTTCTGGTATAATGAATTCTGACAGCTTTAGCAAACTGAAACAGGTTTTGGTGCAAGAAAAGTGGGGTGTTGCTGAATTTGCAAATACCAAACAGGTTGGAACAGTTTTTAAATGAATAAGGGGAACATTCTAGAAAAAATGTGGGGAGCATAAAAGGAAATAGTGAGAATGCTTGGAAGGAGCTGTTGGTAGAAATATGGCTGCTGAAGGTTCTTCCAATAAAGCCACGTACAGAAATGATGAAAGTGTTTTTGCATACTGGAAGAAAGGTTATCCTTGTTTTAAAGTGGCAGATAATTTGGCAAAATTCAGTCCTGATGTGGGATGAAATTTAGAATTTGAAGGTTATGAGCTTGGATATGTAGCTGAGGAAATTTGCAAACTAAATTTAGAAAATGCAATATGGTTGCTCCTTGCAGCTTATAGTAAAATGAGACAGGATAGGAGTAGCTGAGAACTGAATTATTAGGTAAAAAGAAACCAGGAATTAGTTTGGAAAATTCTGGACTTCCATGAAATGAGACCCCAGAAGCTTGTGCACCCTTGTGAAGATTTAAACAAATATAGAACCAGTGATCTGTGTCATAATAATCCAGGATTGAAGGAGGAAGTCCTCTTGTCTGATAGTTGTAATCCATGTATGCTACATGGACAACTGACAAGTTGTGACATCTGTATAAACGGAACCAAGCTAGCCTGGAATAAAAGGGTCAGAGAGGTGACAAGTTGAAGGAAAAATTACTTCAAAGGTAAAACAAAAGAAGCTAAGGTCTGGATTCAGTAAACCTTGGCAGGAGAGCAGATCCATCCATGCAGGTGGAGAGGGTGTGTTTGCCCTCAAAGCAGAGGGCAGTCCTTCTGCTTAATTGTTTGGGTACAGTGTTGTTCCTCAGGCCTCAGGGAGGGTGGAGCACAATTTTCCAGGGATTGGGTAAAACCTGGCAAACACCCCCTTTGTTCTGAAGGGGTTGAATGTGTGCCCTTGAGTTGGCACAGTCTTGGTGCTGCCCAGATGCTTGAGAAGCATGGGACTGAGAGCATAATGGTCTTGCCACTGCTAGTGTATGTTAAAAAACATACTCTTGTGTTTGGAGAGAGAATGGCCACTCAAAATGGTGGAATTGCTGTTTTCTCAAGCTCCACAGAGTAAACATCTTCCATAAATGTCTCTCAGGTTTTGAAATCTAATGGATTATGCCCTGCAGGTTTCTACAATTGTTTGAGTCTTGTGATCCATATTTTGTTTTCAATTTTTCCTTAAGGAAATGGAAATGCTTATCCTATGACTGTCCCTTCTCTGTATGTTAGCAGCAAAAAAACTGTTCTGAGTTTCACAGGTCCACAGCCAAAGGAGAATATTTGCCTCAGGACAGACCATGCCTGTCACTGAGTGTGGTATAATGGTGGAAGGAATATAAAGTTGGATCAAGTTGAATTTATTGATATGAGCCCACTAAGCAGAGATTCTGCATTCACTGTTGTACCTTGAGGGGTTAAAAAAAGCATTAAACTCTTTGGATGGATGGCTGAAGCATGGATCCAAAGGTGGCTGATGTTACCTGAGGTCAAAATGCCAGAATTTTCCTGGTATAATGAAGATAAGGGGAACTAGAGGCTCAGAGAGTTCTAGTTCTGCTCACATACACCCAGGAGTGTCCAGAGGACACATATTTCACAAGAACCTTGAGAAATAAATTCTTGAGACTCACTCCATCATCCCTGAAGAGGTCTGTAGTCGCCCTTCTCTGTAGGTCAATATTACTGTGGGAGCTGCTGACACTACGCTGGAACCCTTAAAACAATAGGGGTGATTGGATCCAAAGTTGACAGTGGCCATGTGATTACAGTAAATCACCATAGAAAATGTGGGCATGGCCACCATAATAGACAATAGGTTCAAAGTAGAAGTCAAAATAATCTGATTTGCAGAGACTTGTGGCATTGGCTAGTTGATCATGAGGTCCCTAGAAGTAAAATACATGGGCTGTCTACTGAATTCTTCCTTGAGCTGTATAAGCAGAAGAATTCTAGGTAAAGTGACCATAAGTCTAACCTGAATTACACAAACAGATTACCATTGCCCCTTAGTCAATTTCCAGATTTGAGACATTATAGACCCAGAGCTCCTTGAATGAGGGGCCAGCCAGTATACTTGGGAAAGGCTTCTTTCATATGTCCCAAAATCTACGCTGTTAACATTCCTCCCAGCTTTCCCCAAGGAGACCTTCAGTTTTTACCAGGGTGACTGTGCACTGGGAAAACTAAAATGATCACATATTTTGGTGAATATTGGATTTTGGCTCAGAAGTGACACTAATTCCAAAAGACTCAAAACATCACTCTGGCCCACCAGTCAGAGTTGGGGCTTATGGAGGTCAAGTGATTGATGGGAGATAAATCTAACAGAAATACAGCTTATTCCTCCTCAGGGAAATTTCTAGGTGTCCAGTGGTGTGGGGGCATTTCAAGGTATCTCTTCTAAGATGAAGGATAAGGTGTTGCATCTGGCCCCTCTTGTAACTAAAAAGAGGCACAGTGCCTATTTGGTCTCTGGATTTTGGAGACAACATATTCCTCATATGGGTGCGCTACTCTGGCCCATTTACTGAGTGACCATAAAAGCTGCTAGTTTTGGGTGGGGACCAGAAAAAAGGGGAGGGTCTGTAAAAGGACCATGCTGGAGTGCAACCTGCTTTGTCACTTAGGCCATATGATACAGCAAAGCCAATGCTGCTGGAAGTATCAATGGCAAATGGAGATGTTGTCTGGAGCCTTTGGCAGGCTCCTATAGGAGAATCACAATGCAAACCCTTAGGATTTGGGAGAAAAATTTTACAGTCCACTGCAGATAATTATGCTGTTTTTGAGAAACAACTTTTAGCCTGCTGCTGGGTCTTAATCATGGGTTACCAAGGTACCATGAGCATTGAGATGACTAAATAAGTTGAATGTTGTCTGACCCACCAAGCCATAAATTTGGGCATTCACAGCAGCACTCCATCTTAAAATAGGAAAGGCATATTAGTGATAGGGCTCAAGAAGGTCCTGAAAGCACAAGTAAGTTACATGAGGAAGTGGCCCAAATCCCCATGGTGCTCATTTCTGCCACATTACCTTCTCTTTCTCAGACCAGAACTATGACCTCTTGTGGAGTTCCTTACAATAATTTGACAGAGGTGGAGAAAAATTGGACCTGGTTTATAGTTTTTTCTATAAGATATGCAGGGTCTACCCAGACATGGGCATCTGCAGCACTACAACCTCATTTTGAGATGTCCTTAAAGGACAGTGATGAGGTGAAATCCTCCCGGTGGGCAGAACTTTGAGCATTACATCTGGTTGTTCATTTTGCTGAGAAGGAGAATTGGCCAGATATGTATTTGTATACTGACTCATGGTCTGTTACTACCACTTTCGCTGGATGGTTAGGGACTTGGAAGGAGGAGGACTGGAAAATTGGTGACAAAGAGGTCAAGGAAAAGATTTGTGGATGGAACTTTTTGAGTGGGCAAATAACTTGAAGATATTTGTGTCCCATGTGAATGCTCACCAGAGCATGACTTCAGCAGATGAACATGTTAATAATCAAGGGGATAAGATAACCTGTCCTGTGGAAAGTCATCCTCTTTCCTCAGCCAATCTTGCCATTGCACAATGTGCTCAGGAACTAAGTGGGCATGTTGGCAGGGATGAAGGCTATGCATGGGTTCAGCAACATGGACTTCCACTCAGCAAGGCCAACCTGGCAATTGTCATTGCTGAGGGCCTATTCTGTCAACAACAAAGGTCACACTCAATACCCAATATGGCACCACTCCCCAAGGTGGTCAGCCTACTACTTGGTGGCAGATTGATTACATTGGACCACTTCCATCATGAATGGGGCACTGATTTGCTCTAACTGGAATACACATATACTCTGGATATGGGTTTGCATTCCCTACATGAAATGCTTCTGCAAAAACTACCATACATGGACTTACAGAATGCCTTATACCCCATCACGTTATTCCACACAACATTGCTTCTGATCAAGGAACCTACTTCACAGCAAATGAAGAGCAGGAATGGGTAAATGATCATGGAATTCTCTGCTCTTACCATGTTCCCCAAAATCCAGATGCAGCTGAGTTGATAGAACAGTGGAATAGCCTTTTGAAGACCCAAATACAGTTCCAACTAGATGGCAATACCTTGACGAGCTGGTGAAATGTTCTCAAGGGGCTGTCTATGTTCTCAAGAGGCTGTCTATGCTATGTCCATCCACATAGACCCCTTGTCAACCTGGCAACTACACACATCACCTTAAACAATATTAAGGGGTAAAAAAATTCTCTTCTGGCTGTGGACCTGTGAATCTCAAAACAAGTTGTCTGGTGTCAATATGCAAAGAAGGGACAGTCACAGGATCTCTAGGGAGAAATTGGAAGGAAAACCTGCAGGGCAAACACCATTGGATTTCACAGTCTGAAAGTCATTTACCCTTCAGCTTTAGAAAGTGGCAGTCCCACCCTTTCCACGGGCCTATGCAGTGGCCTGCCTCTTTCCAAATCAACCTCAGGGAAAATTGAGGAGACCACCTTTTTCTTGGCTCCACTGTTTCCATGCATCGGGGCCACACCTGGGCTCTCTGCCATTTCCGGGGCACATGCTCAGCCCCACCAAGTGGTGGCAGCCAGGCTCTCCCCAGCCCCCCAAGGAGCATGCTCTACTTTCTCCAAAGCCTGAGGCTGCATGACTCTTCCACTGCAACAAGCTGGGAGACTCATCCTCGCCCTTCAGGGTAAACTCACTCTCTCCATATATATGGGTGGGTCCACTCTCCTGGCTGAGGTTTCTTGGCTTCCATGAGCTTCCGTGGCTCTCACTCTGCAAACTCCAATTTTTGCCTTCATGTCCCCCTTTGTCCAGATTGGCAGTGGTTCTGTTTACACCAACAGTCTTTTCAAGCACTCCAGGACTTCTCTAGATCATTCTCTTCACAGTTCCTCCAAAATCTTCCTCTTAGCCATCCAAAAAACCATTCCAACATATCTGGCATTTGCAAACCGCAGTAGCACCCCCACTCTCCAGTACCAAATCTGTTCTGGTTTGCTAGCTGCTGGAATGCAACACACCAGAGATGGATTGGCTTTTAATAAAAGGGGATTTATTTTGTTAGTTCTTCAGAGGAAAGGCAGCTAACTTTCATCTGAGGTTCTTTCTTACGTGGGAAGGCTCAGGGTAATCTCTGCTGGCCTTCTCTCCAGGCCTCTGGGTTCCAACAACTTTTCCTGGGGTGATTTCTTTATGCATCTTCAAAGGCCTGGGCTGAGCTCTGAGTGCTGAGATGAGGTATGCTGAGCTGCTTGGGCTGTGCAACGTTGCACTTTCTCATTTAAGCACAAGCCAATTAAGTCAAATGTCATTCATCACAGCAGGCATGCCTCCTAACCAACTGCAGATGTAATCAGCAACAGATGAGGTTTTGCTGTCCACAGCAAAAGAACTAGGTGCCTTCACCTGGCCAAGTTGACAACTGAATCTAATTATCTCAATGCAGGAAAGGTGAGTAACGTTAGGTAAGACAAATGTCTGTTATTGTGTTCTATTGGAAATTAAGCATGTTTCTAGGTCATGTGTATAGCGGTCAAGTGGACAAGGGTTGGACTGTGATGGTTAGGTTCTGGTGTCAATTTGGCCAAATGATTATGCCCATTTGTCATGGCATGAATGTTACTGCAAAGATAGTTCATGACTGGCTGATTAAATCATCAGCCAGTTGAGTGCATCTATGGCTGATTAAATCTGTATCAACTATGGTGTGCCTCCCACAATGAGATAATACAATCAGTTGAAGGCTTTTAAGGAAGAAGGGAGACATTTTTACTGCTCCTTCAGCCAATGAGCCTCTCCTGTGGAATTCATTCAGACCATTCCTGAAAGCCACTAACTTCACAGCCTGCCCTATGGATTTTGGACTGTTCAATTTCTGTGGTTGCATGAGACACCTTATAAATCTCACATTTACAGATGTTGGTTTTGTTTCTCTAGAGAACTCTGACCAAAGCACAAGCAACAACAACAAAAAAGAGACAAATGCAATATGATCAAAATTAAAAACAACTGTTCCTCCAAGGACTTTATTTTGAAAGTAAAATTTCCTTCCTACGCAATGGAAGAAAATATTTGTCATCCACATATCCAACAAAGCTTGACTAGCCAGAATATATGAAGAATTCCTTCAATTTAACAAGAAAAAGATAAACCAATTTAAAATGTGCAAAAACATTTTTAGTTGCCATTTTAACAATTATATAATTTATCATTTAAAAGGTATAATCATTTACAGAAATATATTCAAAGTCCCCTTTTCTTAGGAAAACAGTAGCATACTATATGCATTTATCTCCACTTTTTTCATTTTAAAATACCATAGAGATCATTCCGTTACCATATAAAGCTCCATACTTCATTCTTCTTACAGCTTCATAATAAGTCTTTTAGTAGCTGTATCGCAGTTTATTCAATCAGCCTCTTATTGATGGACATTTGGGTTGCTTCTATTATTTTACTATTAAAAATAATATTTCTGTTTTTCTATTTTTAGTTTGTATGGCTTTGAGATGGACTCCTAGATGTGAAATCAAAGAATTAAAAGATAAATGCTTGTGTAATTTGTGACACATTACCAAATTCCACTCTTAGGGATTGTACCATCTCATGTTCTTGCCAGCAATGATGAGTGTCTAATTGCCCACAGTCTTACAAAAGATAATATTGTTAATTTTTAAAATTTTTGCCCATTTAATAGGTAAAAATTTTATTTCCCATTCATTTTACCTTCCATCTCTCCTATTTTGTGCCAGGGTGATCCCTTTTTTATGTGTCTAATAGCCATTTGCACTGGGGTTATCAGTCATTTGCTTTTTTATTAGAAATTCTTTATAAGTTAGAAATATGAAACACGGACTCTGTTATAAATTGAAATATTTTCCATATCTAATTTTCTTTTTATCCTGATTTTATATAATTTTTCTATATAAAAAAATCTTATTTTCATTTTGTGGTAATCTAATTTGTCTATGTTTATCTTTATTTATTTGGAGATTTAAAATAATGATTAGGAAAGTTTTCCTACCCTTAAGTTGTAGAGCATTGATTAATGTTTTTTCTATTTGTATGGAATCATTTGTGTCACTTATTCCTGAATCTATTTGGAATTTTTAGTGATTCCTTGCATTACAACCTAGATCCAATTTTATCTCTTTTAACAGAATAACTAGTGAAATGTTTATCTTTTCCTCACTAAATTTAGTTGTCATTTTCACAGTTTACTCAATTTGCATGTCTACTTGGGTATCTTTCAAATATTCTAATTTCTTCTTTTGATTTGTCTGAATTGTCATGTGCCATACTAGTCAAATAGTCTTTGTATGAGGATGAAAAATATGATGGGCCTTAACTCCATTCCCCACTTCTTCCTCTTCAGGTTTCAAGTAATTCCAGTTCCTTCATTTTTCTTTGTTTTTGCAAATAAATTTTGTATTAAATTTACCTAGCTCCATAAGAAGGAAAATCTATGCTTTGATTGGGATTGTGCTATATTTGTAAATGAGAGAATTCCTACTAATAAATTTTAAATGAACAACAGAAATTTAAAAAATTATCATTTCCCAAACAGCAAGGTATTAATTGTTTCCGGCTAGAATTATCAGTGGATATTAATATTTATAGGAAAAATTACAATGAGAAACAGGGTATTTCCAAAAGCCCAAATATCTGCCTACAAGATGTGAAATAATTTTAAGGGGAAATAGGTATTTTATGGTGGAGAAATGCTGTAGACACCTTTTTGATCACCAAGCAATCAAAGCTAACATAATCAGAGATGGGAAAAACCAATATCCCTTGCCTCTTCACTGAAAAGAACATAGCATCATTCCTATGGTATTCTTGACCAAAATGAGGAAACATATCCTTTAATTGTGGTAAACATAAAGCAAACTCAAAGTGAGCAACATTCAATAACATCCCTGGCTGTTGCTCTTCAAGAGTGCCAAGGTCATGAGACACAAAGCAAGACATAAAGAACTCTTGCACAGTAAAGGAAACTCAGAAGACAACTAAACACACCACTTGATTCCAGATTAGTTTTACATCAGAAAAAATGTATTAGTGGGATAATTGGTAAAATGTTAGCAAGATCTATAAACTACATAATGGAATTATATCAATGGTAGATCCCAGATATTTTTTAAAATATTTTTACTGACAAAACAACATACAAAACAAACATTCTTAACATACAAACATTCTATACTTGGTGTACAATCAATGGCTCACAATATCATCACATAGTTGTATATTCATCACTATGATAATTTCTTAGAACATTTCCATCACTCCAGGAAAAGAAACAAAAGGAAAAACCTCATACATACCATACCCCTTACCCCAATATATTTTAACTTTTTCCCCCTATTTTTTTCCTATACCCTTACCAGTCCCTTTCATTGATCACTAGTATTTCAGTCAACTCAATTTACTTTAACATCTGTTTCATCTATTGTCTACCTTTTTATCCATATTTTTTCCTCATCTGTCCACACCATACATAAAAGTAGCATCAGACACAAGGTTTTCACAATCACACAGCCACATTGCGAAAGCTACATCATTATGCAATCATATTCAAGAAACATAGCTACTGGATCACAGCTCTACAGTTTCAGGCACTTCCACATAGCTATTTTAACACACTTTAAACTAAAAAGGGGATATATATATAAAATGCATAAGAATAACCTCCAGGATAACCTCTCAACTTTGTTTGAAATACCTCAGCCACTGACATTTTATTTTGTCTCAATTCTCTCTTCCCCCTTTCAGTCAAGAAGATTTTCACAATTCCTTGATGCTGAGTTCCAGCTTGTTCTAGGATTTCTGTCCCATGTTGCTAGGGAGGTCCACACCCCTGGGAGTCGTGTCCCATGCAGAGAGGGGGAGGGCAGAGAATTTGCTTGCCATGTTGGCTGAGAGAGGGAGGCCACATCTGAGCAACAAGAGGTTCTCTTGGAGTGACTCTTAACCCTAATCTTAAGTAGGCTTAGCCTATCCTTTGTGGGGATAAGTTTCATAGGAACAAACCTCAAGATTGAGGGCTTAATCTATAGACTTGGTTGTCCCCACTGCTTGTGAGAATATCAGGAATTTTCCAAATAGGGAAGTCGAATTTTCCCCCTTTCTCCCCATTCCTCCCAGAGGACTTTGCAAATACTTCTTTATTCACTGTTCAAACCAATCTGAGTAGATCCCAGATCTTAATGATTATTCTGTGTCTATGTAAGATGCTAGCACTGGGGGAATTTGGGTGAAGATAATAAAGGATTTCTTTGTATTAACTTCAAAAAGGGTTGAAAAACTTAAACACACATATCTCAAAAAAAGACATAGAAATGGCCAGAAAACACATGAAAAGATGATCAACATCATTAGTTATTAGAGAAATGCAAATCAATACCACAATGAGATACCATTTCATACCAAATATAATGGTTGTTAATAAAAACAGAAAAAAAAATTTGAAATGGATGCAGAGAAATAGGAAATTTCATTCCATGCTTGTGGCAATATAAAATGGTGCAGCTGCTTTGGAAGACAGTTTGGTGGCTCCTCAGAAAGCTAAGTACAGAACTACAACAAGACCCAGCAATCCCATACTAGGTTTATACCCAAAATAATTGAAAGCAGGGTCTTGAACAAAGATTTGCACACTTTTTTTTAATTTGTGAAATATATACCAAAAAGCAATAAATTTCAACATACACTTTAACAAGTAGTTACGGAACAGATTTCAGTTTGGTATGGGTTACAGTTCCACAGTTTTAGGGTTTCCTTATAGTGCCTCCAAGACACTGGAGACCAGCAGAAATGTCAGTATATTGATTCAGCAGTCATACTTATTTGTTAAATCCTATCTTCTCTGTTATACTCCTTCTCTTTAAATAACAGCTATACCTAACAGCAAATCATTTCTTAGTCCATCGCAAGAAATAGTTGAACAGATTTCACAGTTTGGTATGAGTTACAATTTCTGAATATTAGGTTTTTATTTCTAGCTGCTCAAAGGTACTGGAGGCTAAAAGAAATATCAGTAAAATGATTCACCACTAATTTGTTAAACCCAAATTTCTCTGTATAACTCCATCAACATATCTGATCTTTCTCACACTCTGTAGGGGTATTTGGGCTATGCCTACTCTAACTGTTAATTTTTTTTAACTTTTTTTATTGTATAGTATACATATATACAAAGCAAAAAAATAAAAAAGCAATAGTTTTCAAAGCACTCTTCAACAAGTGGTTACAGGATAGATTCCAGAGTTTGTCATGGGCTACCATATGATCCTTTCATATTTTTCCTTCTAGCTGCTCCAGAATATAGGAGGCTAGAGGACTGAATGTACACTGCCATAAGACTAAGTGTCCATCAATGGATGAAGGGATAAACAAAATGTGGTATATGCATACAATCAAACACTTTTTATACCATAAAAAGGAATGAAGTCCTGGTACATATGTCAGCATGGATGAACCTTGAAGAATCATGTTGAGTGAAATAATTCAGACAAAAAAGAACAATTGTATGATCTCATTGTTTTGAAATTATTGGAATATGCAAACTCATTGAGTGATTGACACTACAATACATATTACCAGGGAACAGGGTGGGGATAAGGAATGGAAATTTAAGGCTTCAAATGTATAAGGTTCCTGTCTGAAATGATGAAAATCCTTTTTCCACCATAATGGATTGTGGTGATGGAGCACAATATTGTGAATGCAATTAAAAGCACTAATATACATACATACATACATACATATCTGAATATGTACATATATACATATGTACAATATATGTTCATATATTTCTGAATATGATTAAAAGGAGAAATATTAGATTGTTATATGGTAACAGAATAAAAAGTTTCAAAACAATCCATGGAACTATACTGTACAAAATGTTAACTCTATGTTAAACTATGGACTTTTATTGACAGTACAGTTATAAACATGTGCTATCCTCAATTGGAGTAAATGTTCCACACCAATGCAAGGAGTTGGTGGTGGGTTGGTACATGGGAATCTTGTTATTTAATGCATGATTTTCCTGTAAATCCACAACTTCTCTAATAAAAAAATAAAGGGTAAAAAAAGGATCAGTGATAAAAAATTATACCAATTTTAAAGAAAAATGTTCAGAATATTTTGTATTAGAGCATAAGGGAATCTATGAACAGTGGATTAGAATGTAAAACATTACAAATAACTAAACACAAACTATCAGACACTGAATAGTATTTAAGATCAATTCATTCAGTAAATCATTTATATAATGGTATCTGAAGAGATACACTAATTTTCAGAGCATGGAATTTCCTAGTGAGGAAATTGAGGTACAGCTATTTTTTTTTCACATGTGTGATATCAATTCTACAAAAACATTTAGAAGTATGTGCTCTGCAGAACCCAGATGAGGGTGAGGCAAGACAATATCTTTCCAGACAAGATCTGAAAAGACGCTTATTCTCAGATCAGTGCATGTATGGACTCTGCGTTTGAATGACCGCCTGAGCAAATGCTTTCTTAAGTCTTGTGCTCTAGGCACCATCTTGCTTCACCCTAGTCCTGGCCCTGGGGGACAGATTGGGCAAATTTGACAGACAAATGTACAGCAGGAGGTACCCTCTGCAACAGTTTGATGAAGAAGATCTTTAAGAGTTTGCATCTCAGGGCGGCTGCCGTGGCTCAGCAGGCAGAGCTCTGACCTACTGTGCTGGAGGTCTGGAGTTCGATCCCTGGTGCCTCCTGCCCGTATGCAAATTTAAAAAAAAACAAAAAGAGTTTGCCTCTTGATTTTTCTCACTGTATTCAATGGGTGGGGGGATGAAAAAAGGCTAAATTTTGCTTTAAAAATTATTATAATGCTTTCCTTTTAAGACAAAGGCGTTGATTAAATGTGATGTTGATAG
>PVIY010050644.1:0-16087 GCA_004026745.1 Myrmecophaga tridactyla
GCCCATCGCGGGGGAGCGAGGACAGGGAAACCGCGAGCCCGGAAGGGGGGTGGGGCCGCGGCTACGGGGCGGGGCTGGGGCGCCCGGCGGCGGCTAGGGAAGTCCCCGGGTTGCTGCGCAGGAAGCCGGAAGCTAGCCCGGCTCGGCGGTGGCGGGAGCACGCGGAGGTGCACCTGAGTCCTGCTCTAGCGGCCGGGCAATGGGGACCGCGCTCGTGTACCATGAGGACATGACGGCTGCCCGGCTGCTCTGGGACGAGTGAGTGCGACCTGGCCGGGAGGGCCTAGCGGTGGCGCGCGGGGCGGAGAGGGGCCCGGCCACTGAGCCCCTGCCCGCCCCCGCCCCAGCCCCGAGTGCGCCATCGAGACCCCCGAGCGCCTGGCGGCGGCCATGGAACTACTGCGGCAGCGCGGCCTGGAGAAGAGGTGCTTACTGCTGGCGGCGCGGGAGGCCTCCGAGGCCGAGCTGGGCCTGGTGCATAGGTCAGCTCCAGCGCTGCCACCTCAGCGTCCCCTTTCCAAGGCCTGTGGGTGGCCGGGCAGGTCCACCGGGAGTCCTGGCCGCCCCTGGTGACTGTGACTTGCCTGTCGCTTCTCGCAGCCCTGAGTATGTGGCCCTGGTGCGGGGGACAGAGGCCCTGGGCGTGGGGGCTCTCCAGGAGCTATCAGCGCAGTACGATGCTGTCTACTTCCACCCGGTCTGTACCCACCCCCTGTATCACCCACCTGCCCGGTACACACCCGTGTCCACACCCCACTGCCCACAGCCAGTGACTCCCTTCAGGCTCACCCCACCTGCAGCCACTGCCCACCCACCACGGGCTGTGGGTGTGGGCAGAGTCCCAGGGCTGGCCATGGGCTTACCCGGCTCTGCTGCCCCCCAGAGCACCTACCACTGTGCCCGGCTGGCCGCGGGGGCCGCGCTGCAGCTAGTAGACGCTGTGCTGACTGGAGCCGCACAGAATGGGCTCGCCCTGGTGAGGTGAGGGCTGCACCCTGCCGTGGGGACCCCACTGAGGTTGGTGACCTCCAATGCCCACAGCCCCCTCATCCCCAGGCCTCCTGGACACCACAGCCAGCGGGCCGCCGCCAATGGGTTCTGCGTGTTCAACAATGTGGCTCTGGCGGCCGAGCATGCCAAGCAGAGGCATGGGCTGCGCAGGTGCGTGGGGCATGTTGCGGGACCCCAGCCTGCGGGAGGAGGACCCGGCCTTCAGTGACCCCCAGCGTGGCCTGCCCCCAGGATCCTTGTGGTCGACTGGGATATCCACCATGGCCAGGGCACCCAGTATATCTTCGAGGATGACCCCAGGTGAACTGTGGATGGGGTGTGACCCTTTCCTGGGACCCCACTCAGGAGGTGGAAGTTGGCCTGGGGAAATCTGGGAGGGGCGCCTGCAGGAGCCATAGGACTGAAGATGTCTGACCCTGACCTCTGCCCTTGCCCCCAGCGTGCTCTATTTCTCCTGGCACCGCTACGAGCATGGACGCTTCTGGCCTTACTTGCGAGAGTCAGATGCCGATGCAGTCGGCCGGGGCCATGGCCGTGGCTTCACAGTCAACCTGCCCTGGAACCAGGTGCCCTGGGCCCCTGCCCCCCACTCCCCCCAAACTTCACTCCTTTGCAGCTCATGGCCTCGGCCTGTGGCCCGGGCTGTCCCACCAGGGCCAGGCCCCATGCGGTGGGGAGCCTTTGGTCCTGATGGGCAGTGCCTGGCCCCTGACTCCCTGTGGCCACAGGTCGGGATGGGAAACGCTGAATATGTGGCTGCCTTCCTGTACGTGCTGCTCCCGCTGGCCTTTGAGGTGACCACGGGGTGGGGGCTGTCTGGGTAGCAGGAGGCCTGGGAGGGGCGTCAGTGGCCTGAGATGGTACGTTGGCCTCTGCAGGAATGTGGGCACAGGAAAGGGCTGTGTGTCCCGAGTGCACATTAGCGTGGGGCTCGACCTGGGAGTAGGGTGTGGGGGCCAGTCTGGAGGCATGGGGGCAATGGCGTGGTGGTGCCCAGTTTTCCCTTTGGCTCCAGCCCCTCCCCTGCTCCCTTCCCACCCCGGCCGACGCCTGCAGTTTGACCCCGAGTTGGTGCTGGTATCTGCAGGATTTGACTCAGCTATCGGGGACCCCGAGGTGAGAGCCCGGCCTGGCAGGGAGGTCCCTGGGGGGTGGAGGTACGACCCCCCCATGCTCATGTGGTTCTGGTTTCAGGGGCAGATGCAGGCCACCCCTGAGTGCTTTGCCCACCTCACACAGCTGCTGCTGGCCCTGGCTGGTGGCCGGGTCTGTGCTGTCCTGGAGGTGACTGGCCAAGTGGGGTGGGGCATAGGACCTGGTCCAGGGCAGTGGCAGGAGGGGTGGCACCCTCTCTCCCTGACCCCTCGGCTTGTCTCCACCTCCCCCAGGGCGGCTACCATCTTGAATCCCTTGCGGAGTCCGTGTGCATGACAATCCAGACGCTGCTGGGCGACCTGCCCCCACCTCTGCCAGGGCCCATGGTGCCATGTCAGAGGTACGAGGGGCTGGAGGGAGGCTGGTGTGGGCAGGGCGTGGGCCTCACCCTCTGCCTCTGCCCTACAGCGCCCTGGAGTCCATTCAGAGCGTCCGTGCTGCCCAGGCCCCGCACTGGGCAAGCTTCCAGCACCCAGGTCAGTGGGGCCCAGGGGCCCGGGCTGGCAGGACGGTTCGCTCAGCTCCATGCCCGGGGGTTGTAAGCATGGCGTGACTCTGACCTGCCCAACAGCCATGGTCTCTATGCTGAGTCCCAGCTACGGCTCCTCGGAGGGGAGGCTGCTGCCTTTGCTGCCTGTAGAGCCCATGTACAAGGCAGCTGCCCCTAGCTGCCCCGACCCACTGCACACCCACCCCCTGGCCTCGATCTGCCCAGCTGTCGCCCTGACTGCACCGGATGCTGCCGTGCGCCTATGCCCCAGGGGCGTCCGTCAGGAAGGAGCAGCTCCGCAGGAGGAGGCCGAGGCCTGGGCCAGGTGGGCTGGGTGGGCCATGCTCTGGATGTGTACCTGCTTGGGACTCATGGTCTGGGTGCAAGGTCTTGTTTCACTCTGTGGTTGTGTCCCTCTGGTTTGCCCACCACAGGCCACACGAGGTTTTGGCCCAGGGCGAGGCCCTTGCTGCCCTCAGAAAGGTCCTGTGCCTTGTGGATGGGATCCTGGATGGGCAGGTAGGGGGCCTTGCAGGGCTGGGTCGGCTGTGGGGAGCAGAGCCGTGCAGAGGGGAGTGTAGCTCGAGGCCCCGACCCGACCCCCCAGACCAGATCACGGATGGGGCTGTGGACGTCCCGCCCCAACTAAATGATCCTTACCAGGGAGGTGAGGAGGACAATTTCAAGCAGCATTTTGTGTAGTGAAACAGGTATTAGCTGTGGGTGAAGGAAGCCAGAACAGCTACGTGCATGGGTCTAAGGAGGGACAGAGGGGTCCTTTCATCTGGCAGGGACCAGCTGGCTCCCTGCTGCCCACCACTGGTGTCCATCTCACAGGTGAGCAGCGGCATCGCAGCCACTCCAGCTCCAGCCTTATCTGCCACCCTGGATGTGACTATTCGGCGCAGCTTGTTTCTCGGGGCCCAGAGGTGAGCCTCACCTGGCCAGGCTGAGTCTTGAGCTCCATCCAGGCCATGGGCAGCTCCTACCCCAGTGGTACCGGGAATGGATTGCACGTGGCAGTGAGCCCAGCTTGTCTTGGGGGCTGACTTTTCTTTCAGGCTGCTCTGTGTGGCTGTGGGACAGCTGGACCGGCCCCCGGACCTTGCTGATGACGGGTACGGCTGTCAGGTGTCCAGGCAGGAGCGTGCCCAGGGGTGACAGGGTTCAGCGGGGCCCTGTGGGGCCCAATGAGGTACAGATAGGGGCCATACTCAGCAGGGGGTTGGCAGAAGGGCTGCTGGAAGGAATACCAATCTGGGTGCCCTTGGCACAGGGTCAGCAGTCACATGCACCCCTGGGCTCTGTACATTTCCCTACTGCCTCATCCCCAATGAGGGGCTCTGGCCTCATGCCCATATGGGTGTCCTCATGGCACTCACTCTCTCCTGGAAGGAGGACTCTGTGGCTGAGCATCAGGGACCAGCAAGCAGCAACCCTGTCCACTTTCCATGTCTCCATGCCACTGCCTGGGGTAAGTGGCAGTGTTGCCAGGGCAGGGCAAGTACAGGGGCCCCACAGATGTGTGCAGCCACAGCTTGCTGGCCTTGTCACAAGGACTGAGCCCCTGGCGTCTGCCCATTTTCCCCCTTGTCTAGCAGCAGGGGCTTGCCCTTTGTGGCTCCATGATGGGACCTTCAAAGTGGCTACTCACTTTCCAGGATCCCTGAGACTGAGAGGTGGGGCGGTGGGAGCTGGCGAGAGGTGATGTTTCCTGGATGAGAGCCTTGGGCCATGCTGCTTTACCCCCCACAGGCAACTGGTGGGTTTCTGAGCTGCATCTTGGGCCTGGTGCTGCCCCTGGCCTATGGCTTTCAGCCTGATTTGCTGGTGGTGGTGCTGGGACCGGTCCATGGCTTGCAGGACCCCTATGCTGCACTCCTGGTCACACTGCTGCGGGTGCCAGCGCGGGGGCGGGTCCTGGCCCTGGTGGAGGAGGTGAGTAGGGCAGGGCAGGATGTGCTGAAGAGTGGGAGGCTGGGGAGAGCAGCAGTGACTTACTGCTGTGATCCCTGCCCACGGCCCAGGAATCCAAGCCCCAGCTTGCAGGGATCCTGGCCCGGATGCTGCATGGAGAGGCACCTCCCAGTCTGGGCCCCTTCTCAAAGGCCTCCCCTGAGTTCGCACAGGCCCTGGTGTACCTGAGAGGGCAGCTGGAGCTGCACTGGAAGATGCTGCAGGTGGCCGGTGAGGGTGGGGGCACAGCCCTGTCTTAGGGCGCTGGACTAAGGTCCCAAGTGTCCTGAGGGTGAGCACTCCTCTGCGCAGTCCCTCCGTCAGTGGCATCACCGGGTAGTTAGAAATCCGCGGAGCTAGGAGTATCCACACGCGGAAGTAACACTACAACGGGGCTCCAAGCCGGTTGCGGACAGCCAACGCCGCGCCGCTGCCTACGGCCTCCGTCCTGAAGGGCCAGTCTAGGGGGGCAGCGGCCTTTTCCGCGACGCCGTCGGCACGATCGATCCCACCACCCCTCCACCCCCATTAGTAAAGCGTCGGTTTTAAACCAAAGCCTGACTCTGTCTCCTTTATTGAGGCCGCCCTCGGCTTCAGTTTCCCCACCCGAGAAGACGCGGGACTCAGCCCGGAAATGCCCGGGAGGGCAGTACCAGGCCTGGGGCGGGGCCGCCGTGCTCTCTGGTGACGTAGTTCCGGCGCGCCTGTCGTCGCCGGCTCTCTTGGCGCCTGGAAGTGACGCGATGGCGAGGGCGCGGCAAGTGCAGCTTTTCCAGCGGGTGGTCCCTGAACTCCGGGACCTGTCGGGCCGCGCCCTTGGACTCCCCCAGTGCCTCCAGGCCCCGGGCTGCATCTCCATCCGGCGGCAGCTTCTCGTGGGTTGCGGGCCTCTGGGCGAGGCTCCGACAATGTGTGTAAAGCCGCGCGCGCCCGCTACCCGCGTGCACGTTTCGTCTTTCGGATTTGTTAGGGCTCTGTGGCCCGCTGAAGGTTAAGAATTATTGACTTGGGAGAAAAACAACAAGCTGAAGTTCAGCGGACTGTTGTAGGAACGCGGTGTGGAGGTAGGCACCGCCGTGAGGGCCGCCCTGGGCAGGACCCGATTACTCGGGTGGAGTAAACGCCTGCGGGACCGCCCTTTAAAATACAAGTGTGGCGCCACAGGGCTTAGGTTAGAAGGCGGCCTGACGCTCTTACTCCCTTTCAGATGCTGCAGTGAGGGGCGAGACGTTCTCACATACACACTGAGGGCGGGAGCTGAGAAGAGGTGGTCATGGCCAGCATCACCCAGCTGTTCGAGGACCTGTGCGAAGCCCACCTGCCACCTGTGAAGGCTCATCTGGGCCAGCGCAGCATGAACCGGAAGGAGGCAAAGCAGAGTCTTAAGAGAGTGGCCTACAATGCACTTTTCACGAACCTCTTTCAGGATGAGCATCGTAAGCCTCAGCCTGATCTCTCCAAACTCCCAGTGAAAAACAAGATTCTCATGCAGTCCTTCGACTTAAGAGTGGCTGGTCTGGGTCCTGAGGCTGACCGTTTGGAGGAGCTTGTGGAGAAGCTCGAAATAGCCACTTGCTGTCCGCTGGTGGAAGTGGGGTCTGTTTTGGATCTCGTGGTTCACCTCGCAGGGAGCGGTCCCCCTCAGGTCCTGCCACGAAAACGGAATTACTGTTTGAACAACAAGCATGTCAGGAGAAACATCCCATACACCGGCTACGACTGCTACGACTTACGTGTATTTGAGATGGACGTTCAGTCCTTCATCTCCAGGGAGGAGTATTTGTGTAACGACATGATTCAGAAAACACTTCAGGTGATGGAGGCTGCCCCAGGCACTGGTCTGCCCTCCATTGGGCTCTTCTCATATGGTGACTGTTGTGGTGACAAGTTTGAGAGAGACACCCGGGTCTCACTCTTTGGTGCCCTCGTGCACAGCCACACAGACGACATGGACGTCCGATTGGACCTCCCCCCGGTACCAGACAGCGCGGACCTGTCCGGACTAGCCATTAAAGTAGAGTATCTGCTTTCTTGCCTTCAGCTCTGGATCAGTCGTTGACCTTCCTTTAATTAGGGTACAGGTAGGATAGCCATGGTCCAGGCTGCCAGGCAGCTTGAGCTGGGCTGACTACTGGAGTGGGTGCCCTCTTGGCACACCTCCACCGCGCACTTCCAATCCAGAGCAGCGTGCTTTTTCTCTTAACTGATGGGCTCGTCCATCATTAACTCACTTAGTCTGGCCTCTAGAACCCATGCTTAAATTTAAATTAAGAGGAAATAAAGTAAAAAAGTAAGCTCTTCAGTCGCGCAAGCCACATTTCAAGTGCCCAGTAGCCACATGTGGCAAAAAGTATTTGTTCATCCTAACAGTTTTTTTTTTTTACCTGTAATGTGAACTTGTTACCTATGTTTTTAGGTAAGTCATATAGCTTTGTAGCTTATTATTTTACAGAAGCTGCTGAAAGGACCTGTTCTCATTACTCAGTCATTTCCCCATTTCGGGACAGTTAGGTCATTTCCAAACATAGATAATGCCACGACAAGTATCTTGGTATACATGTGTTCTTTTCTGTGTTTGGTATGATTTTCCAAAACAGAAATTACCAGGTCAGAGGAGTTGAATGAAATATTTCAGTATATAAGTTTGTTGTGGTATATACGTTATGTAAAATTGGAAATTAATAGCCTTAGTGAATTACTTTAATTTCTGTGGTTTGGTGGGGAAAACATTGTGCAGTGTCTATGTGCTGGAGGAAAGATGAAGCATTCTCCTAGGTCATGTAAATCAACTAAACAGAAATGTATGGACAATGCTCCTGGAATTCTGACCATACACACTGAAATTTAGATGCAGAAATAAATTAGAATGTTCACTTCTTGTCATGGTCCCCAGGTTCCTCAGAGCACAGATCAGTCAGAAGATGAAGGATTCCAGTCTGCATCTAATTTGACTCCTGACTCGCAGTCTGAGCCAAGTATGACGCCAGACCTGGACCTGTGGGATGCCGTGCTCACCTACGAGGCCAGCAAGCGGAGGTGCTGGGAGCGAGTTGGCTGGTATGTGTGCCTCTCTGTGCCTTTCAGGCTTGCTGAGCCCGGGCATGGACTTGGCCTTGGTGGTGGTGTCAGCGTTGCTGACTTAGTGATCCCGGCAGCTGTTTGCAGAAGTGACTCTTGATGGGGTTAGAGGTCCTAGAGTGTTACCCAACCTGGTGTGCAAAGATGAGTCCTGGAGCTTAAAGAAAATGCAAAGAGGAGACTTCTAGATTTTACCAGGTTCTTACTGTATCAGTAACTTTTGCAAACCATACATTTCAATAAAAATCATCCTTCGGCATCTGAAGTACCTCCTTATCACGAGGCTTCTGGTTAGGAAGCCAGAGCAGCTTGGTGGACCATGGGGTGATGAGAGGCAGAAAGGCTCCCTCACCTTGCTGGCCTCCATCAGCCGTGACCCTTGTGGGCTCAGAGCATGGGTGCTGACCAAGGCATTTCCTTTATATTCACTGTTGCTTACATCTGGAAGAATCTAGGGTGTTCTCTGGCTGGGATGCAGAGTGCAGCCTACCTACAGCCCCAAGAGTATAGGCTCTGCTTTTTGCCTCAAGACCCTTGGGGAGGGTCTGTCCCCCATCCCCATCCCTTGCCTGCCCTGCTGTGGGGTCTCCTGCCGCTCCTGGATTGTAGTGGACCTGTGCTGGGTGGGGGCAGGCTGAGACTTCCTCTGTGATGCCTGCCCCTTCTGGGGGGAGTGTTCTTATTGAAGTCCGGGCTGCACTTTGGGTGATGATGTGGCTTGGTATTTCAGGTGGTCGGGGCACCATCATGGGCTCTTCTGCTTCAGGCTTCCAAGTCACCAGAGGACTGGGTGTGCTGAGAGTCAGTCTTGGGAGAGTGAGGGGTGGGAGCGGCTGGGGGGCAAAGTGAGATGACTCTCCCAGGGTGCACATTTATCTCAGTGACATCCTGGGTTGGGGTGTTCTAGTTTGCTACCTACTGGAATGCAACACACCAGAGATGGATTGGCTTTTAATAAAAGGGGATTTTTTTTGTTAGTGTTTCAGAGGAAAGGCAGCTAACTTTCAACTGAGATTCTTTCTTACATGGGAAGGCACAGGGTGATCTCTGCTGGCCTTTTCTCTAGGCCTCTGGGTTCCAACAACTTTCCCCAGGGTGTTTTCTTTCTGCATCTCCAAAGGCCTGGGCTGAGTTACGAGTGCTGAGATGAGGTATGCTGAGCTGCTTGGGCTGTGCTACGTTGAACTCTCTCATTTAAGCACCAGCCAGTTAAACATCATTCATTGCAGCAGGCACACCTCCTAGCCAACTGAAGATGTAATGAGCAACAGATGAGGTTCACGTACCATTGGCTCATGTCCACAGCAACAGAACTAGGCACCTTCACCTGGCCAAGTTGACACCTGAACCTAACTTCCACAGGGGGCATTCAGAGGAAGCACTCTGGGGGATGTTCGTCCAGTGACTTTTTCCCAGAGCTGGCTGACAGGGTCCCCTGCTGCTCCCTGGATGCTGGGCATGGGCCCTGGATGTGTCTGTGTAGTCTTATCCTGATGGGACCAGCTCAAGCCCAGTGCCCAGTTGGATAGGTCATGGAAAAGCTCAGTTACTGGGTTGGGGTTCACACCTGTTCTGCAGGTCATAGAAAGGCTCAGCCACTGGGTTGGGGTTCACACCTTTTCTGCAGGTCCTGGAAAGGTTCAGCCATTGGGTTGGGCTTCACACCTAGTCTGCAGGTCCTGGAAAGTCTCAACCACTGGGTCGGGGTTCACACCTGGTCTGCAGGTCCTGGAAAACCTCAGCCACTGGGTTGGGGTTCACACCTGGTCTGCAGGTCCTGGAAAGGCTCAGCAACTGGGCTGGGGTTCACTCCTGGTCTGCAAGTCTGAGACACTTGATGTCTGCATTCATTCTTTTTCTTCTGTCACATTCACCATTAAGGAAACCACACATGGAGCTCATGTGCATGTCACTCTCTTTGCTTACAACCCTCCAACCCCATGCAGCCCTCCTGGCCACCGAGAGGAGCCCTACCTCACCGAGGCGGGAAGAGACACCTTCGACAGGTTCTGCAGACTCCATGAAGGGGACCTGCAGGTGCTGAGTGGGGGCCTGTTGCAGGTTCCACCACTGGTCCTGGTGGAGGAGGGTGAGCTGGTGAAGGATGCACTGAACGTCCTCATTGGGGTTGTGTCTGCCACGTTTCCACTCTGCCAGGTAAGGGAGTGAATGGGTGTGACAGTGTTGTTCACTTGTTCCTGACAGTTTGCCCTCTGCCAGGCTCTCGGCCTAGCCCTTTACTGTCCATTTTACCAGTGCAGAAACTGAGGCACAGTGTAGTGAGTGGCCAGGTCAGGTGTTGCCAGGAAAGTCCCACTCCTGGGTGCGCCCGAGTATGACCCAGCAATGTGGTCATCACAGCTGTGCTCCTGGCCTGGGTTGTTGCCTCCAGTTCCTTTTTTATTAGAGAAGTTGTGGGTGTACAGAAACAGCATACATAAGATAGGAGATTCCCATGTTCCACCCACTTAGCACCTTGTGTTAGTGTGGTACATTGTGACAGTTCTTAAAAGAACGTTTTTGTAATTGTGCTGTTAACCATAATTAACTGTAGTCTTTTGTTTATGGTGGGTTCACTGTTTGTGTTGGACCATTCAGTTCCTTTTAAAAACTAAAGCAAAAGTAAGATGTTGTTGACAGAGAGACAATAGGAAAGACATGGAGAAAAACATTAAGCCCGGGGTCCCCACCTCTGTGGGTTTCCATCGTTGTTGGGGCCTGTGCACTCCTGGGCACAGATCTGGGCTGCAGAGAGGCGGCTGGGCTGCAGAAGCGCTGCCGCAGTACCTCCGGGTTGGGCTGTCTCTGCTAACACCCCAGGTATCGTTCCCGGCTAGTGGGCAAGCAGAGGCTGCAGTGCCTCTAACCCTTACCCCTCTTTCTTCTAAATGACCAGTCTGCTTAGAGAAGGGTGCGCCTTGCCTGCTGTGTAGGCTGTCTAGCCTCTGTCTATTCTTGAGGCCTCCTCCAGGGTCTGCGCTCAGGGCTCACTAGGACACAGGATGCCTGGAGCCCAGGTGGCCTCCGGGCACTGCTGTGAGCACTGGGGCTGTCCTTGAGTCTGTAGTCAGCCCACCTGAGCCTTCTGTTCTCTGCCACGTGCCGCCTGTGGAGCTCACTGCAGATCTTTGCGTCCGTCCTGTTCTTCAGACGGCCCTAGAGGCCCAACTAGCCCACCCAAAGCCATACATGGTTTTAAAGATTTGCCCCATCAACTTGTTGTGGCTGTGTTTTGCAGATGGAGCGGAAGGTGCTCTGCTTCCCTGTGCCCTTTGCCGCTATGCCATGTGGGGTTTTCTTGGTGGTGGTTGTTTTCAGTCTACATTTTATTAGAGAAGCTATAGGTTTACAGAAAAATTGTGTAGAAATAGAGTTCCCCTATATTCACCTGTTATTGACGCCTTGCATTAGTGGATGAAAGAGTATTATAATTGCACTATAATACTTTTTTAAAAATGTAACAACATACAAATGTGAACATTCTTTTTTTTTAATTAAACATACCAGCATACAAACACAAACATTACTATATAATCATTCCATTCTACGTATGTAATCAGTAACTCACAATATCATCACATAGTTTTGTATTCATCATCATGATAATTTCTTAGAACATTTGCATCAATTCAGAAAAAGAAATAAAACAAAAAAAATTCATACATACCATACCCCTTACCCCTCCCTTTCACTGATCACTAGCATTTCAATCTACTAAGTTTATTTTAACATTTGTTCCCCCTATTATTTATTTATTTTTAATCCATATGTTTTACTCGTCTGTCAATAAGGTAGATAAAAGGAGCATCAGACACATGGTTTTCACAATCACACAGTCACATTGCGAAAGCTATATCATTATACAATCATCTTCAAGAAACATGGCTACTGGAACACAGCTCTACATTTTCAGGCAGTTCCCTCCAACCTCTTCATTATACCTTAACTAAAAAAGGTGATATCTATATTATGCATAAGAATAACCTCCAAGATAACCTCTCAACTCTGTTTGGAATCTTTCAGCCATTGACACTTTATTTTGTCTCATTTCTCTTTTCCCCGTTTTGGTCCAGAGGGTTTTCTCAATCCCTTGGTGCTGAGTCCCAGCTTATTCTAGGATTTCTGTCCCACGTTGCCAGGAAGGTCCGCACCCCTGGGAGTCATGTCCCACGTAGAGAGTAGGAGGGCAGTAAGTTTGCTTGTCGTGTTGGCTGAGAGAGAGAGGCCACATCTGAGCAACAAAAGAGGTGCTCTGGGGGTGACTCTTAGGCCTAATTTTTTTTTTTTTCCTTAAGCCTAATTTTAAGGAAGCTTAGCTTATCCTTTGCGGGGATAAGTTTTATATCAACAAACTCCAAGATTGAGCGCTCTGTCTATTGATTTGGTTGTCCCCACTGCTTGCAAGAATATCAAGAATTCTCTGAATGGGGAAGTTGAATTTTCCCCCTTTCTCCCCATTCCTCCAATGGGACCCTGCAAATGCCTCTTTATTCACTGTTCAAATCACTCTCGGATTAATGGGGCATTACACTGGACAAATCTACAAAATCTCATGCCCTTTTCAAGGTTCCATGTACTTTTAGTGTTCAATTAACTTGTCCATATGAGTTATATTAGGAAATGCACTAGTCAAAATATAAATTTTTTACCAAATAAACATTTTTTGCTTTAGTCTCACACAGAAGTTGGAGTTTTAAAATACGAATGACCATCCATTTTTAACACCCTGCCATATTGGCATTCCTTAATTCTTCTTCATGCAAAAACATTTTTTAATTTGTCCATTTAGTGGTGACAGTGGACATCCTTGTCTTATTTGATCTTAGGGGGAAAGTTTTCAGTTTTTCCCTATTGAAGATGATGTTAGCTGTGGGTTTTTCATATATTCCCTTTATCATGTTGAGGAAGTTCCCTTCTATTCCTATCTTTTGAAGTATTTTCAGTAAGAAAGGATGTTGAATTTTGCCTTTTCTGCATCAACCAAGATGATCTTGTGGTTTTTTCTGCTTTGATTTGTTCCTATGGTATATTACATTAATTGATTTTCTTGTGTTGAACCATCCTTGCATAACTGGAATAATTCCTACTTGGTCATGGTGTATAATTCTTTTAATGTGCTGCTGGATTTGATTTGTAAGAATTTTGTTGAGGATTTTTGCATCTATATTCATTAGAGAGATTGGCCTGTAATTTTTTTTTCTTGAAGTATTTTCATCTGGCTTTGGTATGACATGATGTTGGCTTCATAGAATAAGTTAGGTAGCATTCCCTCCTTTCAACTTTTTGAAGAATTTGAGTAGTATTGGTACTAATTCTTTCTTGAATGTTTGGTAGAATTCACATGTGACTCCATCTGGCCCTGGACTTTTCTTTTTTGGCGCTTCTTAATGACTGATTCAGTTTCTTTACTTGTGATTGGTTCGTTGAGGTCGTCTATTTCTTTTCGAGTCAGTGTTGATTATTCATGCCTTTCTAGGAAGTTGTCCATTTCATCTACATTGTCTAGTTTATTAGTATAAAGTTGTTCATAGTATCCTCTCATTACCTCCTTTATTTGTGCAGGGTCAGTGGTTATTTCTCCTCTTCATTTCTGATTTTATTTATTTGCATCCTCTCTCTTCTTTTTGTCAACCTTGCTAAGGGTCCTTCAATTTTATTGATTTTCTCATAGAACCAACTTCTGGTTTTGTTGATTTTCTCGATTGTTTTCGTGTTCTCAATTTGATTTATTTCTGCTAGTAATGTTCATTATTTCTTTCCTTTTTCTTGCTTTGGGGTAAGTTTGCCATTCTTTCTCTAGTTCTTCCAAGTAAACAGTTAATTCCACGATTTTTGCTCTTTCTTCTTTTCTCAGGCAGGCATTTAGGGCAGTAAATTTCCCTCTTAGTACTGCCTTTGCTGCATCTTACAGATTTTGATAGGTCGTGTTTTCATTTTCATTTGCCTCGAGATATTTACTGATTTCTCTTGTAATTTCTTCCTTGACCCATTGGTTGTTTAAGAGTGTATTGTTGAGCCTCCATATATTTGAGAATTTTCTGGCCCTCTGCCTGTTATTGATTTCAAACTTCATTCCTTTATGATCTGAGAAAGTGTTTTGTATGATTTCAGTCTTTTAAAATTTATTCAGACCAGCATATGGTCTATCCTTGAGAATGATCCATGAGCACTTGAGAAAAAGGTGTATCCTGCTGTTGTGAGGTGTAATGTTCTATAAATGTCTGTTAATCTAGTTCATCTATTGTATTATTCAAATTCTCTGTTTCTTTATTAATCCTCTGTCTAGATGTTCTGCCCATTCATGAGTGCGGGGAATTGAAGTCTCCAACTATTATGGTTCATGTGTCTATTTCTCATTTCAGTGTTTTCAGTGTTTGTCTCATGTATTTTGGAGTACTCTGGCTCAGTATATAAATATTTATGATTGTTATGCCTTCTTTTTGAGTTGTTCCTTTTATTAATCATAGTGTCTTCTTTGTCTCTTAATTGTGTTATATTTGAAGACTAATTTGTTGGATATTAGTAAAGCTACTCCTGCTTTTTTCTGATTATTGTTTGCGTGAAATATCTGTTCCCAACCTTTCACTTTCAACCTGTGTTTGTCCTTGGGTCTAAAACAGTGTATAGATGGGTCCTGTTTTTTAATCCATTCTGCCAGTTTATGTCTTTTGATTGGGGAGTTTAATCCATTATCATTTAGTTTTAGTACTGTAAGGGCAGTACTTTCTTCTGTCATTTTGCCTTTTGGATTTTATATGTCACATCTAATTTTTCCTCTTTTGTGTTTACTAATAGTCTTCATTTCTACACTCTTCTCCACACCTCTCTCTCTCTCCTCTGTGTTTCTAGTGCTCCCTTTAGTATTTCTTGCAGAGCCAGTCTCTTGGTCACAAATTCTCTCAGTGATTTTTTATCTGAAAATGTTTTAATTTCCCTCTCATTTTTGCCACTTTTTTCTTTTTTATTGCCTGGGCAGGCACTTGGAATCTAATCTGGGTCTCCTGATTGGCAGGTGAGAACACTGCCTGCTGAGCCACCATGACCCTCCTGCTCATTTTTGAAGGAAAAATTTTGTTTCAGTGATTTTTAGTATATTCACAGACTTGTATGACCCATCACCACTCTCTAGTTCCAGAACATTGTCATTGCCCCCAAAAGAAACCCCTTACCCAGTAGCAGTCACTCCCATTTCCCCCTCCCCCAGTCCCTGGTGAACAATAATCTACTTTCTGTCCTTAAACATTTGCTTATTCCATAGTTCTCATAAAAATGGAATCATATGCTGCTTGGTCTTTTTTGACTGACTTCTCCCACTTAGCATAATGGTTTCAAGTTTATCCATGCTGAAGCATGTGTCAGTGCTTTGGCTGAAGTAACATTCCATTGCATGGATGTCCACATTTTGGTCACCCATTCTTCAGTTGCTACATTTAGGTTGTTTCTGCTTTTCACCTCTTATGAATAATGCTGTTACAAACATTCAGGCACAAGCTTTGTGTGGATATGTGTTTTCAGTTCACTTGAGTCTACACCTAAGAGTGAATTTCTGGTTCATAAGGTAACTCCGTATTTATTTATTTGTTTTTTGACTTTTTAAAAGGGGAATTTAATAAGTTGCAAGTTTACAGTTCTAAGGCTGAGAAAATGTCCCAATTAAAGCAAGTCTATAGAAGTGTCCAATCTAAGGAATCCAGGGAAAGATACCTTGATTCAAGAAGGCCAATGAAGTTCAGGGTTTCTCTCTCAAGTTGGAAGGCACATGGTGAACACAGTCAGAGTTTCTCTCTCATCGGGAAAGGCACATGGCGAACACGGCTTCATCTGCTAGCTTTCTCCTCAGGAGGTGATCTCCTTCTTCATCTCCAAAGGTCACTGGCTGTTGGACTCTCTGCTTCTCATGGCTATGTCGTTCTTCTCTGCTCTCTCTGAATCTCTCTTTCTCCAAAATGTTTCCTCTTTTTATAGGATTTGAGTAAAGTAATTAAGACCCCACCTGAATGGGTGGAGACACACCTCCACCTAATCCAATTTAACAACCACTCTTTTTTTTTTTTTGGTACCAAATAAACATTTTTTGCTTTAGCCTCACACATAAGTTGAAATTTTCAAATATTAATTAGCATCTATTTTTAGCACCCCGCAGTAATGACATTCCTTTGTTCTTCCTCATGAAAAAAACCATTTTTTAAATTTGTACATTTAGTCACTATCATTATACACTCTAGGCATTCCTAGATTATACCATCTCAATCTTTTTTTTTTATAAACTTTTTTATTAATGAAAAAACTTAACAAAAGAACATTAAGATATCATTCCATTCTACATATACAATCAGTAATTCTTAATATTATCACATAGTTGCATATTCATCATTTCTTAGAACATTTGCATCGATT
>PVIY010050645.1:0-16101 GCA_004026745.1 Myrmecophaga tridactyla
ATGATTAGATTTAGCATCACTAATTGCAGAAGACACTCCCCTTTGGCTGATTACAAATGGAATCAGCTGTGGATGCAGCTGACGTGATCATGACCTAATCCTATGAAATGTCCTCATTGCAACAGGCAGGCTAGCACTTGCCCAATCAGATAAACAGGTACCACAACTTGGCCAAGTTGACACGTGTCCCTAACCATGATACTTGTACACAGAAAACTAGATAACATTGCTAAAAGACATCCAAGGAGATCTAAATAGGTGGAAAGACATTCCCTGCTCATGGATAGGAAGGCTAAATATAGTTAAGATGTCAATTCTCCTCAAATTGATCTACAGATTCAACACAGTACCAATAAAAATCCCAACAACCTACTTTGAAGATTTGGAAATCTAATTTCCAAATTCATCTGGAAGGGAAAGAGACCCCAAATCGCTAAAACCATCCTAAAAAAGAACGAAGTGGGAGGATTAACACTCTCTGACCTTAAAACCTATTATAAAGCCACAGTAGTCAAAACAGTATGGTACTGAACAAAGACAGAAGCACTGATGAATGGAATCGAATCGAGAGTGCAGAAATAGACCACCAAATCTATGGACAGCTGATCTTTGACAAGGCCCCCATATCCTCTGAACTGGGACAAAATAGTCTTTTCAATAATTGGGCATGGAAGAACTGGATATCAATAGTCAAGAGAATGAAAGAGGATCCCTATCTTACACCCTACACAAAAATTAACTCAAAGTGGATCAAGCATCTAAATTTAATACATAGCACCATAAAGCTTCTAGAAGAAAATGCAGGGAAACATCTTCAAGACCTAGTAATAGGAGGTAGTTTCCTAAACGTTACACCCAAAGCACATGCAACAAAAGAAAAAATAGATAAATGAGAACTCCTCAAAATCAAATGCTTCTGCACTTCAATAGACTTCATCAAAAAGATAAAGAGGCAGCCAACTCAATGGGAGAAAATATTTGGAAATCACATATCAGACAAATGTTTGATCTCCTGTATATAGAAAGAAATCATACAACTCAACAACTAAAGAACAAACAACGCAATTATAAAATGGGCTAAAGATATGAATAGGCATTTTTCTGAAGAGCAAATACAGATGAATCAAAAGCATATGAAGAGATGCTCATTTTCTTTGGCTATAAGGGAAATGCAGATCAAGACTACAATGAGATACCACCTCACACCTATAAAAATGGCTGCCATTGAACAAATAGAAAGCTATAAATATTGGAGAGGATGTGTAGAAACTGGGACACTTATGCACTGCTTGTGGGAATGAATAATGGTACAGCCATTATGGAAGACAGTTTGGCAGCTTCTTAGGAAACTAAATATTGAGTTTCCCTATGACCAGCAATAGCACTACTTGGTATATACCCAGAAGAGCTGAAAGCAATGACACAAACAGACATTTTCACACTGCTGTTCATAGCAGCATTATGCACAATCACCAAAAGATGAAAACAGACCAAATGCCCATCAACAGACAAGTGGATCAACAAAATGTGGTATATACAGACAATGGCATATTATGCAGCGGTAAGACAAAGTGACGTCCTGAAGCACATGACAAGATGGATGAGCTTGAGGACATAATGCTGAGTGAAATTAGCAAGACACAAAGGGATAGATACTGTATGATTCCACTTTTATGACCTACATAAAGGTTTAATCAGAGGCTGGTAATACAGAATATAGAGGACCTAGAGATATATACAAACTAGAGATGAGTGAATCGTTAGCTAATGAGGTTGAACTCCAATGTAAAGGAATAGATAGGAGTGAAGGTGAGTCTCTAGTGGGTCTAGAAGTAATATTACCACATCAAAGATGAACAAGATGGAAAGGGGTTGCATAGACCTGCATGTCCCACTGATTCACCCTAGAAATATGAATTAGTTCTAGTAAGAATTACTACAAAGATCTGAATGTTGTATAAAGAGTGTTTAAGTCCAGAGTACAGGGGAAAAACTGCTATGTTCAAAAGGAAACCATCAGCAATACCACAGAAACAGCAGTGGTAAATAATGGTGTGAGGGACAAGACTTAAGAGGAGGTTTAGATTTCCTATTTGGTGAGGGTGTGTTTATTGGTTTTCTGTCTCTTGGGAAAAATGAAATTATCTAAAATGAGAATGTTGATGGAGTGTGGATTTTGGGCCCTCTACATGATGCCCAATAAATACAGGTGGCTGAAGGATGCACTGATAGAGAAGTAGATTGGTGAACGATGGTGTATACATATGAATAAAGGTTGTGCTGCTACAAAAAGGAAGAATGTCACGAGGCATGCAATGATGTGAATGACCATGTGGGACATTTGGTGAGACAAAATAAGCCAGAAACAAAAGAACAATAATGGTATGGTCACATTTAGAAAATGCTAATAAAAAAACAGGAGCCTAGATTGTAAGCTTTTAGAGCAGACACATGAAGTCCAGAGTGGTGATTATTATTTCTGGATTTTGAGAGGCTATTTTATATATATGTAACCTGATATTTAGAGATAAGAATGAAGCCGAACAGGCTGGGGTTAAAGTAATTCAGAACATAGGGGTAAGGAAGACAGTGTCTATATTTTAGAACCACATATACTCTTTGAGACCAATGGAAGAAAGGTTTATTTGATCTAGAACTGAAATTTTCTGTAGTGCATAATCTAATTCAACCTATCTGTATAGCTCATTTGAACAACTGAAACACAGGAGCCCAGAAAATAAGAAAGAGGTCCTTTAATCCTGTATAGATTATTATAATGCCTGGAAACATCCTGGCGTATATTAAGTAGATAATCAAGAAGTATTGGCAAAATCCCCTGAGGGAGGAGTGAAAGATTATGGAACTACTAAACTGTACCATCAGGGAATCCCTGATACAGTGTCAAACTTTAGGGACACCCAAATCAATAGGCCATGGCCTCAATCATGAGGCTTACTCTTGTGAAGCTTATGTAAGTAGCGGAGAATCTTAGACTACCTATAGGCATACCTAAGAGTTACTTCTGGGGAACTTCTGTTGTTGCTCAGACGTGGCCTCAGTCTCTCTAATACCAACTCTGCAAGTGAAATCATTGCCCTCCCCCTTATGTGGGACATGACATCCAGGGGTGAAAGTCTCTCTTGGGATGAGGGAGATGACTCCCAAGGATGAATCCAGACCTGGCACCATGGGATCACCAATTATATCCTGACCAAAAGGGGAAAGAAGTGTAATTAATTAAGTATCAGTGACAGAGAGAGTTCACATAGAGTTAACAGTCTACTCTGGAGGTTGGTTTTACGCAAGCTTCAGGTAGACCTTGCTACCTATCATAACCTGCCAACCCCAACCAGGACCATTCCAGTCAATCCTAAAGAACATCTAAGGCAATATATAAGATTCCACAATGGAATATAAGATTCCAGGCACTAGAGTAACTTTCCAAAAACCTACAATCTCCAGATGGATCCCTGGTCCAAATAAGTCCTGAAATCTAGCCCAGCCTCTCCGGAACATCAGATAGTTCCACCTTCCTACCCCATATTAGTGACAGACCCTTCCAATATCAAAAATTTAGAATTGCCATAGCTCAAACAAACCCAAAGAGAGCCATGGAAAGCTCAAAGGTGATGGTGGAGTTATACATAGAAGATAGGACTCAACAAATGAATATGAATGCTGAATCATTAAATTGATATCTCTTTTAGTCTCCAGTGTTTTAAAGTGGCTATAAGTAAAAACCTAAAATTGTGGAATTGCAACCCATGTCAAAGTCTGAAATACATTTTACAACTAATTGTGGTGCTGTGCTTTGAAATTTGTAGCTTTTTGTATCTATGTTATTGTTCACAAAACAAGAAGAAAAAAAAAGTCGATTGCTATGATAAAAAAGTATTTAAGCCCTCTAGCCTCCTATATTCTGGAACATCTAGAAGGAAAAATATGAGAGGATCATATAGTAGCCCATGACAAACTCTTTGATCTGTCCTGAAACCACTTGTTCAAGAGTGCTTTGAAAAATATTGCTTTTTTGTTTCTTTGCTTTGTATATACATTATACTATACAATAAAAAAAAGGTCCCACCCAACAATAGGTCTGTATTCATGAGACTGGATTAGAATAACATGGCTTTTCTGGGGTACACAATATTTCAAGTCAGCCCAATATGTTTCTGATGAATGTGTCCCATCCTTTTACTCTCACTGCCAATAAGACATGCCTCACTACAGTGCAACAAACATTGGATTTGGAGTAATTTGCATAATAATAACATTTAATTCACAAAAAAGTGAGAAAAAACAAGCAGGAAGCCAAATAAAAGGAATAAAGTTGATGAATCATAAGTAAAATGCACACTCTGAGTTGAGCAACCCCAGATTTATGCAAATTTGACATTGTACATATATGTCCCTGTTCTAGTGTGCTAATTGCTGGATTGGAATATACCAGAAATGGAATGGTCTTTTATAAAGGGAAATTTAATAAGTTACAAGTTTATAATTCTAAAGCTGTGAAAATGTCCCAATTAAAGCAAGTTTATAGAACTGTCCAATCTAAGGCATCCAGAGAAACATACCTTGATTCACGAAGGCCGATGAAGTTGGGTTTCTCTCTCAAGTGGAAAGGCACATAGCAAATACAGTCAGAGTTTCTCTCTCATATGGAAAGGCACATGGTGAACAAGTATCTTATGCTAGCTTCCTTTCCAGGCCTCTTGCTTCATGAAGCTCCCCCAGGGGCATTCTCCTCATCTCCAAAGGTTGCTGGCTGGTAGACTCTGTAGATCTCTTGGCCTCGGGCTCTGCTTGGCTCTGCTGTGGCTTTCTCATCATTCTCAAAAGGCATTCTCTCCAAAAAATGTCTCCTCTTTTATACAATCCCAGTAAACAAATCAAAACTCACTTAGAATGTGTGGAGACACATCTCCACCTAACTAAGTTTAATACCCATAATTGATTGAATCACATTTCAGTGAAGATAACCTAATTGAATTTCCAACCTATAGTACTGAATAGGGATTAGAGGGAACTGTTGCTCTCACAAGACTGATTAGGTTAAAACATGGCTTTTCTAGGGTAATAACTACTTTCAAACTGGCACATTCCCAAAGGTTGTGGCACATAACTACTTTCAAACTGGCACACTATAATTTTAGAGAAATTGAAAGCTATGAGATAGATAATGTGCAATGAAAATACACAGCAACAATTACCATCTCCACACTTGTTTCCAGCCTTGTTTTCCCTTTGATCCAGTCTCTTGTCCATTCTGGACTCCTGATTTGATTTCAGGCTGACCATCCTGGCCCTCAGCTTCCCCACCCCACCCATCCCCGACTTTGATTTAGATTTGCTCCACTCATTTTCTCCATCTGGCACTATTTCTGATGTTATTGCTCCCCTCTCTCATCTCTCAAGTACCAACCACCAATCTTAGCCTCTAGGGGTTGAAGAGGATGGGGCTGTGCTGGTTTGTTTGTTTTCTAAAGCTACCAGGATGCACTATACCAGAAATGGACTAGCTTTTATAAAGGATATTTATTAAGTTACAGGTTACAATTCTAAGGACATGAAAATGTCCAAATTAAGGCACCAAGAAGAGGATACATTCACTCAAGAAAGGCCGATTGAGTTCAGGGTTTCTCTGTCACACAGGAAGGCACATGGCAATGTCTGTATTCCTTCTCTGTGGGCTTCTAGCTTCAAACAGCTCTCTCAGCATCTCCAAGTCAATATGTCTGAGCTTTTTCCAAATGTTTTCTTCTTAAAGGACTCCACTAAACTAATTAAGACTTAGTGGATGATGTCACATTTCTATGGAGACAACCTAATCAAAAAGTCCCACCCAAAACAATAGATCTGCCTGCATAAAATTGGATTAGGATTAAAAGAGCATGGCTTTCCTGAGATACATAGCAGTTTCAGATCAGAGCATTCCACTCTCTGTAACTCAAAAAGACATATTCTTTTCATATACAAAATATATTCATTTCATCATAATATCACAAAAGCCTTAAACCATTTCAGTGACAATACAAAGTCAAAAACAGTACAAAATGTCATCAAAGTCAGTTACAGGTATGGTCTGTCCTAAGATAAAATTCTTCTCTGGCTGTGGGCCTATGAAACTCAGAGCAAATTATCTGCTTCCAACATACAAAGAAGGAACAGTCATAAGATAAACATTTTTATCCATAGGAAGAAATTGAAGGAAAACAGGGATCACCAACCCAAACAGTTCCAAAAACCATTAGATTTTAAGGTCTGAGAATCATTTATACTTGGGGCTTGAGAGAGCAGAAGTCCCTCCCTTTCCAAGGGGTTAATGCAGTGGTCTTGCTCTCTTCAAACACTGGGGTGAAGGTTTTGACATATCCAAGCATTGGGGAGACCACCTTGTTCCTGCCCCCACCCTCTCCAAGCACCTGTGTGGGACCTGTGTTCTCTGCCATCTCCAGGGCACAACTCAATCCCTTCAGAACAGTGGGGTGGCAGCCAGACTCTCCCCAATCCTCAGGGAATTTGTTCCACATTCTCTGAGGCCTGAGGGGGCAACAGTCTTCCTGAGCAACAAAACAAAAAGCCCAACCTCTGCTTCCAGGACAAACTCACCCTCTCCACATGCATGGGTGGATCCACTGTCCTGGACCAGATTTCCTGGTTCCAGAGCTTATCTTCCATGCTTCTGCCTTTGAAGTCATTTTTCCTTCAATCTGTCCCTTTTCTGTCCCTTTTAGTCTAAGCTGGCAGTGGTTCCATTCATACAGATTTTGCAAAAAATATGTTGACCTGGCATACAGCATACAGGGGTCAAACCATCAGACAATAGGACTTTATACAAATCCTTTCTGGATAACTCCATCTCTAATCCTGGCTTTTTCTGAAATGGTTGACTGGTTCCATGTTTGGTTAAATCCTCACATGGGTCAAATTCCATTGGGGTTTCATTTTCCAAAATTTCAGAATTTTCTAAATTGTCAGTTTCTGCATTCTTTCTACCTACGAGTTCACTTCTCAGCCTTTTACTATAAGCTGCAAGAAAAAGCCAGGCTGTATTTTCCACCCTTATTTTGGAAATCTCCTCAGCTAGATATCCAAGCTTATCATTTTCAAATTCTACCTTCAATCCAACATCAGTATTCAATTTTGCCAAATTCTCTGCCACTTTAAAACAAGGGTCACCTTTCTTCCAATTTGCAATGACACAGTCCTCATTTCTATCTACGGCCTCATCAGAAGTATCTTTAGAGTCCACAATTCTACCAACAGTCTATTCAAACCATTCTAGGCCTTTCCTATTAAACTCCTTTTCTAGTAAACTCCTATTAAATTTCCCCTTATCCATTTAAAATGCTGCTCCAACATGTTTGGTATTTGCAAACTCAGCAGCACTCCACTCCCAGAAGCAGGCTATGTTAGTCAGGGTTCTCTAGAGAAAAAGAATCAACTGGAGATATCTATAAATATGAGATTGTTTTAAAGTGTTTCATGCAACAGCAGGGATGCACAAGTCCAAATTTCACAGGGCAGGCCGCTAGCTGGCAACTCTGATGAAGGTTGTTAATGAACTTTCCAGGAGAGGCTGGCTGGCTAAAGAAAAAAGCACAAGTTCTCTCTTCTCCCTTAAAAGTCTTTAACTGATTGGATTCTCTCATTGCAGAAGACATTCCCTTAGTTGATCATAGATGTAATCAGCCACGGATGCAATCAGCTGTCTAATGATTTAATAAACCAGCTTCTGGTTTATTAACGAACCACAAAATGTCCTTACAATAATGGCTAGACCAGTGCTTGCTTGACCAGACACCTGGCACCATCACCTAGTCAATTTGACACATGAACCTAACCATCATATGGTTTGAATCTGTTATGTACCCAGAAAAGCCTATGTTCTTTTAATCCGAGCTTACGAGGGAAGACCTATTTTGGGCAGGAACTTTTGATTAAGTTGTTTTTCATAGCAATGTGACCCTGCCCATTCAAGGTGGGTCTTAATCTGCTTACTGGAGTCCTTTAAGAAGGCTGAGAGAAATTAAGACAAAGAAAATGCCCCAGAAGAAACCAGAAGGACCCACAGGAGCTGAGAGAGCCACTCTGAAACCAACCCAGGAAGGAAGGGCCAGCAGACATCGCCATGTGCTTCCCCATGTGACAGAGGAACCTGGATGCCTTCAGCCTTTCTTCAGTGAAGGTATCCTCTTGTTGATGCCTTAGTTTGGACGTTTCATGGCTTTAGAACTCTATATTTGTAACCTAATAAATCCCCTTTGAAAAAGCCAACCCATTTCTGGTATATTGCATCCCGGCAGTTTAGCACACTGAAACACGGGTGTACAACTTTAGAACAGTGGGCAAAAACATCTTTGAAATGGGGGTAAAATAGAAAGAAGAAAGGAAGGAAAGAAGGTAGGGAGGGTGAGAGGGAGAAAAAATGAGGATAAAAGGAAGGATGGAAATAAAAGTAAAGAAAAAAGAGAGGGAGACAAAAATTAGAGAGTACTCCAGATTACCAGGGGTGGGGAGCAGGGGAAATGGGGAGTTAATGTATAATGGGGTTAGGGTTTCTATTCGGGGTGATGGGAAAATTTTAATAATGGAAGGTGGTAAGGGTACCACAATATCATGAATGTGAGTAATCCCACCAAATGATATACTTGGGAGTAGTTGAGATGGAAAAGGCACACTGTATGTATGTTCCCAGAATAAAAAGAGCAACTAAAGAGACAATGATAAATGCAATACATGATTTTGGACAGGATTTAACCAGGGAGGAGAAAAGACTCAAACGGCGGTTACTGGGACATTTAAAAAAAATTGGAATATTAACTGTAAACTTTGTATCAATATTAAATGTCTTGAACTTGATAACTACACTTTAGATGATTGCATGAGTGAGTGTCCTTGTTCTGGGGAAACAGGCATGACACTGTTGGGTATAAGGGAATGTGATATATACAGCCTATACTTAGGTGTTCAAAAATATATTGATAGACAGATGGACAGATAGAAAAATAGATACAATTATGTGTTAAAATTGGTGGATCTGGAGTGGGGTCAGGGCTATGCTGGAGTTCTCTGTATGGGGTTTGTATTATTTATACAACTGTCCTATTAATCTGGAAGTATTTCAAAATAAAAAAAAACTTTAAGTACGTATGATAAGAGATGTTTAGAGAAGATGATGTAAATAAAGCTCGTATTTTTCATAAAAAAAAAAGAAAGAAAGAAAGAGAAAAGAGAAGAAAGAACAATACAAAACAGTCACCTTAGGGAAAAATAACGACAAGATTGTGAAACCATTCCATCACACATGAAAGATTTTGACATATACTAATTTTAGGTAAATGGCTCATTAGATGACTTGGCTTATGGGTGAATTGGTTTTAATGAGTTGGCCTATTTTCCAAGGATGCCCTAACACAAGCACATATGTATACCACTTGGCAGGTTCAACATATCCTTTAAGTGGAGAAAAGTGCCTCCAGCTATCCTAGCTTGTGCTCAGATCCCCTAATTATCTGGTTCTGTCTGCACTAATCAAGCAGTCATTATAACCTTGCTTTTGTGTAAATTTTCCTACTGGGAAAGAACAGACTGACCTGTGACCACTAGTATTCTGGTCCCTTTGGTAGCTACTCTGCACTAAAATTAATAAATGAGTATTCTCTTGGGAAATTTATTTGCATGTCCATTCACCTGAGCCTTAAAACCTTTATTACACTAGAAAAAAGTTATCTTAGCATCTTCGTTGAGGCCTTTTCAATTGTAAATAAATGAATCCCACTTTATCTGGCATTAATGAGATGTAGGAATTTATTATAAGAAAGTAGTTGCATGTCACAGAACTCAAGGGCAGAAAAGGACAGCTGGGGAATGGAACCAGAAACCAGGAAGCCATTAGGATTGAAGCCTGTTTTCACACTTGGTCTGCATTGCACACTCCTGCTTGCCTTCTCACCCTCTAAGCCTGCATAGACACTCATTTCTGTCTCTCTCTTTACATCTGCATCATTCTCTTTAATTCCCTCTCTTTTTCCCTCCCTGCCTCTCTCCTCTCTCCCTCTCTCCCTCCCTCCCTCCTTCTCTCCATATCCGCTTTCTCTGCTTCTCATGCATACAGCCAAAGAAGGTTGCCTCTCACATGCCCAGTTTGCATGTCCTCAGTTCCAGCAACCAAGAGAGACAACTATCTATGAATTCCAATTCTAAATTGCCACAAAGACAATCTGGTCATTTAAATCTGGATCAAGTGTCCAGCCTGATCCAATTACCTATGACTGGGGTGGGGGAAACAGACTGGCAGGGTCAGGTTCAGCTCTATAAAACTGAGAATAATTCCCAGAAAAGAAAGATTGTAGCTGGGGCAGACATCCAAAAATTGCCACAGGTTCACAACCTCTAAGAGCCAGAGGAGCTCTAGAATTCAGAATTTTTGATGTAACATCACACTTTCAGCGGTGTTTAAGGCAACATCCTATAATAAAATCCATTAATATTTTTACAATGAAATACAAATATTCACACAAAATAGGAAATAAGGATTATAAATAGCCTCAGGTGAGTTCAAACCTGGTCTCGTCTCCAAAGGAGTTATGAAAATACTTAAGTTTTTGAGGCTTGTGGATTTCAGAATTACAGGTGAGGGATTTAGACTTTACTACCCTGGACTTAGAAAACTGAGGGAGCAGACCTGTAAGGTGTTTAAGCTTGTACAGCTGTGTACCCCTGTGTTTAAACTTATATACCTATGTAAAGGTCTCTTTTTTTAAAACTATATGTATCAGAAAATATTCGTATAATACTTCATGAAAATGGCTTACATGTGATATAAAAGCAGCTAGAACTATAATTAAGAAATTACATAATAAAGAATTCAAGCAAGTGAAACACAGAGTATTAGTTTTCTCTGTTGCTTGCACAAAGAGAATAGTATTTTCTATAAGTGTAAACAATATGGGACCCCTATCCAAAATGTTTTTGAAATATTTTAATAGCCTTTTTACTTAACATATTTCATTTTGCACCCTGTTGTTTTAGAATTCTTAAGGGCATTAAGAAGGGACCTTGTAGATAGAAGATCTCCCCAAACCATGATGAATCTACTCATTGACTTAACTTTTGAGTTCTTTAGGAATAGAAGAAATCTTCAAAATTTCAAAGAAAACATGAAGTATGTCTCTCAGACTGCAACTACTGCCTGTCTGCTAAAAGCAGTGGAAGAAAATAGTTAAAAGAATACAACAGTGAGAAAGTATTTGGAAATCACATATCAGACAAAGGTTTGATTTCCTGTATATACAAAGAAACCATACAACTCAACAACTAAAGAACAAACAATCCAATTATAAAATGGGTTAAAGATATGAATAGGCATTTTTCTGAAGAACAAATACAGATGGCTCAAAACTACATGAAGAGATGCTCATTTTCATTGGCTATAAGGGAAGTGCAGATCAAGACTACAAAGAGGTACCACCTCACACCTATAAGAATGGCTGCTATTGAACGAACAGGAAACTATAAATGTTGGAGAGGATGTGTAGAAACTGGGACACTTATGCACTGCTAGTGGGAATGTATAATAGTGCAGCCACTATGGAAGACTGTTTGGCAGTTTCTTAGGAAACTAAATATCAAGTTGCCCTATGACCCAGCAATAGCATACTTGGCATATACCCAGAAGAGCTGAAAGCAATGACACAAACAGACATTTGCACACCAATGTTCATAACAGCATTATTCACAATCGCCAAAAGATGGAAACAGACCAAATGCCCATCAACAGATAAGTGGATCAACAAAATGTGGTGTATATATATATATATATATATATAATGGAATATTATGCAGCAGTAAGACAAAATGACGTCCTGAAGCACATGACAAGACGGACAAGCCTTGAGGACATAATGCTGAGCGAAATTAGCCAAGCACAAAAGGATAGATACTGTATGATTCCACTTTTATGACGTGCATAAAGGTATAATCAGAGGCTGACAATATAGAATATAGGGGACCTAGAGATACACTGAAGCTAGAGATGGGTGAACCGTTAGCTAATGAGGTTGAACTCCAATGTAAGGGAATAGATAGGAGTGAAGGTGATTCTTTAGTGGGTCTAGAAGTAATAGTACCATATTGAAGATGAACAAGATTGAAAGATTGTATAGACCTATGTGTCCCACTGATTCACACTAGAAATATGAATGAGTCTCATAAGAATTACTTCAAGGATCTGATTGTTGTATAAAGAACATTTAAGTCCAGGGTACAGGGGGAAAACTGCTATTGCATGCTATGAGCTATGTTCAAAAGGAAAACATCAGCACTACCCCAGCAACAGCAGTGGTAAATAATGGGGTGAGGGACAAGACTTAAGAGGAGGTTTAGATTTCCTATTTGGTGAGGGTGTGTTTATTGGTTTTCTGTCTCTTGGGAACAATGAAATTATCTAAAATGAGAATGTTGATGGAGTGTGGATCTTGGGCCCTCTACAAGATGCCCGATGAATGCAGATGGCTGAAGGATGCACTGACAGAGAAGTAGATTGGCGAACGATGGTGTATACATATGAATGAAGGTTGTGCTGCTACAAAAAGGAAGAATGTCATGAGGGGCAATGATGTGAATAAATATGTGGGATATTTGGTGAGGCAAAATAAGCCAGAAACAAAAGAACAATAATGGCATGGTCACCTTTAGAAAATGCTAATAAAAAAAACAAGAGCCTAGATTGTAAGCTTTTAGAGCAGACACATGAAGTCTGGAGTGGTGATTATTATTTCTGGATTTTGAGAGGCTGTTTTATATATATGTAACCTGATATTTAGAGATAAGAATGAAGCCAAACAGGCTGGCATTAAAGTAATTCAGAACATAGAGGTGAGGAAGACAGTGTCTATATTTTAGAACCACACATACTCTTTGAGACCAATGGAAGAAAGGTTTATTTGATCTAGAACTGAAATTTTCTGTAGTGCATAATCTAATTCAACCTATCTGTATAGCTCATTTGAACAACTGAAACACATGGAGCCCAGAGAATAAGAAAGAGGTCCTTTAATCCTGTATAGATTATTATAATGCCTGGAAACATCCTGGAGTATATTAAGCACATAATCAAGAAGTACTGGCAAAATTCCCTGAGGGAGGGGAGAAAGATAATGGAACTATTAAAGCTTACCATCAGGGAAACTCCCCTGATATGGTGTCAAACTTTAGGGACACCCAAATCAATAGGCCATGGCCTTGCTCATGAGGCTTACTCTTGTGAAGCTTATGTAGGTAGCGGAGAAGCTTAGACTACCCATAGGCATACCTAAGAGTTACTTCCGGAGGACCTCTGTTGTTGCTCAGATGTGGCCTCAGTCTCTCTAAGCCCAACTCTGCAAGTGAAATCATTGCCCTCCCCCTTATGTGGGACATGACATCCAGGGGTGAAAGTCTCCCTGGCAATGTGGGAGAGGACTCCCAGGGATGAATTCAGACCTGGCACCATGGGATCAACAATTACATGATGACCCAAAGAAAATAAGTGTAATGAATAAAGTACCAGTGGCAGAGAGAATTCAAGTAGAGTCGAGAGGCTTATCTGGAGGGTGGTATTAGGCAAGCTTCAGGTAGACCTTGCTACCTATCATAACCTGCCAACCCCAACCAGGACCATTCCAGCCAATCCTAAAGAACACCTAGGGCAATATATAAGATCCCTCAAGGGTTCCAGGCACTAGAGTAACTTTCCAGAAACCCACAATCTCCAGATGGATCCCTGGTCCAAATAAGTCCTGAAACCTAGCCCAGCCTCTCAAAACATCAGATAGTTCCATTTCCCCATTCCATATTAGTGACAGACCCTTCCAATATGAAAAAGTTAGAATGGCCATAGCCCAAACACCCCTAAAGAGAGGTATGGAAAGATCAAAGGTGATGGTGGAGTTATACATAGAAGATAGGATTTAACAAATGAATATGAATGCTGAATCATTACATTGATATCTCTTTTAGTCTCCAGTATTTTAGAGCAGCTAGAAGTAAAAACCTAAAATTGTGACATTGTGACCCATGTCAAAGTCTGAAATATGTTCTACAACTAATTGTGATGCTGTGCTTTGAAATTTATAGCTTTTTTTTTGCATATATGTTATTTTTCACAAAAAAGAAGGAAAAGAAGTTGATTGTGATGATAAAAAAATATTTAAGCCCTCTACTCTCCTATATTCTGGAGCAGCTAAAAGGAAAAATGTGAAAGGATCATATGGTAGCCTATGACAAACGCTGGGATCTGTTCTGTAACCACTTGTTGAAGAGTGCTTTGAAAACTGTTTCTTTTTCATTCTTTTGCTTTGTTTATATGTTTTACTATACAATAAAAAAAGTTAAAAAAACAATGGAAAATTAATGAAACAAAGTTGATTATTTGAAAAGATCAATAAAATGAAATAAAAAGCCAAAAAAATTAAAAAATAAAAAGAACACAGTAGCAACATTGGCAACTTTTAGAAGAACTCTACCATAACGGATGAGTAATAGCCTCTGAGCATCTGCTAAAAGCAAACAACTCTTCATCCAACTAGCATCAATGAGTGATAACAATCAGAGATATTTCATCGGGAAGCTCCCCTAGGCAGAGTGTTTTAACCCACCACAGGGTCTTCATTCAGTTCTTCATGCTAGCCGCCCACCCCTCCACCCATGCTTCTCATATCCATCCAGAATGTCAGCTCACCCTCTCTCTCAATTCTCTGACCAGGGTCCCCTCATTAACCATTTCACTTGTCCCCTCTGCGGCCTGTGGCAAACAAAACCCCCACATGTCTTTGAAAAATGTTCCTCTGTTTTCTCCTTGAGCTAAAAATTGGATCTTCCCTGAAGGCAGTGCCTTTCAGACTTGGGAATAGGTATCAGTCCTCCTCACTGTCCAACTCCGCTCACCTCCACTATCCCACAAAATCTTTTGCTCCTTTAAGGTTTACAGCAACTCCCACTTTTCCCTCCATTTCACTCTTGTATGGCATTTGGCTACTCTGAATAACCTCAACATGATCAAACCTGAACTCTTTATTTTTCCTACCACCAGACTTTCCATCACCCCTTCCTAACTCAGCCCTGTTTCCCTGCATTTCCAATCTCACTTAATAACACTACTATCCACCCTGTTATCCACAAAGCCTTAAAGTCAACCTTAATTCCTTCATATTGCTTATTCTCAAATCCAAATACCAATAGTTCCCAGTTTTACTTCTTAAAACATGCTTGACCTCACCTCTTTTCTGTTTCTGAGACCTCGCCCCTACTTAAGACTAAATCATTATAGTTTATTTCTGCAACCTCTTAAGTGAACTGCCTGACGTAGTACTAACTCTCTTAAACCACCTTCCACAATACATCTAAAGTATTGAATTTTGACACGCCCCTGCTTTAAAATAAAATATTTTTAAGCCTCAATGTTCCCTATTCACTACAACAGTCATTTCTTAATGTGGATAGGGTTCAAGAATATCTGAATACCCAAAAATTATCTGTAAATTTTAAGTGTATATACATGTTTATTTTACTAGGAAGACAGTCCCATGACTTTCATTAGTTTTTCAAAGGATTCTATGACCCCATAACAGATAAGGATTTAATTTCTGGTAATTCTGAACAACTTCTAGTTTTCCATGCCCTTTTTGTGCTTCCATGCCTTTGTTTATATATTTTCCTCTGCTGGGATTTCCTTTATAAACTTACTGTTTTGACTATCTACCATACATAATGCCTTATGCTAGATTCTAGGAATACTCCAGTGAACAAGCCCAGAATGCTCTTTTCACCAACAGAGACCTGGCTTTTATTTGCTTTTCAAGTCTTAGCTCAGTCCTCATTTCTAAGCCTCCAGCTCCTCCTTGAACTATACTTTTTATTTTTTGACCACTTAATATCTAGTACTGTGCTGGTTTGAAAGGAAGTATGCCCCCTAAGAAAAGTCATGTTTTAATATAAATCCCATTTCATAAAGGTAGAATAATCTCTACTCAATGCTGTATGTTTGAAACTAATGAGATCATCTCCCTGGTTGATGTGATTTAGTTAAGAATGGTTGTTAAACTGGATTAAGGGATG